>JASDQU010683046.1:65010-94973 GCA_032191745.1 Picea mariana
CTCATGGAGTGAGCTCTACCTCCAAGAACAGGGAAGAAAACTTAAGCTACAACAACATAAACTAATTAAGCATTAACATAAAAAAAATGAGCAAACCATAATCTAAGTTAAAAATCATATGTCAAGCTTGTAGCATATTCCATCACAAATTTTGGCATTGCTCTAAGATTTCTCCCCCTTGGAATAGACATGACACTCTATTTTATACATAAACATGCTTGAAACTAGAAACCCACTTGAGGATAAGAGATTCCCAAGTGATTACAACATTTTTCTAAATTTAACAACTCATAAGTAGATGGTTCCAAGATTCTAGCTAATCCCATTGAATTTAGAATACCATGGATTTTTAAATTCGTAATTGACTGTGTGAGTTATAATTTTTTTACCGAAATACATCCAAGATCCATGAAGATACCAAAATTCGTTCTTCTCTTGAGTTGTAGCTATCAAAATGAATTTAAAACTAACAAGTATATGGAGAAACAGATTTGTGGATGTGGGGTTTCTAGAAATCCATGATTTCTTATGAATTCCATGAATTTCCAAGTGGCTAAATTCATGGCATCCCTTACAATGAATTTCCAAGTGGTATTATCCCCCCAAAATCCATCCAATTAGTTGTTGGCTTCTCATAATTAGTTGAATCGAACATTTTTATGCACTTTGCTTGGGTAGTGACGAATCCACAATAGTGCATTCAAACCCTCTTTGCAATGATAAGTTGAGTTTCCATAATTCACTCCTACAACTTTGGATGCATGTGACATTGCATAAAAAATTGTACTTCTAGGATCCATAAAACTAAGGTAATGAACGATTGTCTTGCACCTATATGACAACTTTGCTAGATATTCATAAAATGCACACATTGGAGGCTTGGACTTAGAATAAAAGAAATTTGTCTCCTTAGTATATAGACTAGAAAATGAGAAATATAACATTATAATCCTACAATAACTTGTCCACACATTAGACATTACTTGAAAAGTAAATAAAAAATGTGCTAATTCTCCCTAATGTTAATCATAATTCAATGAAGTAATAAAAATGCAATGGAAAAGGCTTTGAGCCTAGATCCCACATATGATCATAAAAATGGGCTAATATCGGGTTACCGATAAATAGAAAGGGATTAAAAATGAGGAAAATAATATGTCAAAAATGGTAATTTGGAGACTCATCAGATGCATCATGACATCAATGGAATATTCTCTAATTCATCATGTATATCTCCTTCACATGCTATTTCATTACTTCCACTTATACGTGCACATGCAATTTGTTCATTTCTCTACTTTTTGATTTAATACCTAGCCTCTTACTATTTTGATGAAGGGTTATATGTTCCATATTGCTTTCCATTATCAAACTATGTAGATGAGATATGGAAACATATGTAATAGTAAGCATTGAAACATGTTGAACCATGTAATCATACACATGAAAAAATAACCAAGTGGAAAAAGGGAAACGTCATTCATATGCAAGAAAAATAACACATAATTAAAATGATATTAAAATAAAAACATGGGGATGTCATTAGATTGGATTCAATTAGTGATCCAAAATATTGATGATATAAATATGACTACTGTGGATTTTCCAATCAATTCTAATAGATTGGAATCATCATCAACAAACAAGAACAATGCCATAAAATTATACTAATCAATTCATGAGGTTGAAACAAAGTATGAAAAGGCCACATCCAAGAGAACAAGTGAAAAATCAATCCATTAGACTTATTGTCATCCAAATATCCATGTGATTCATAAGGAATTCATAAGTCATAACCTTGAAGAGATGCAAGCGCTCATCCACACATTAAAGGAAGATACATTAAGAAAGATGAAATTTGATGATGAAGCTTGATAAATTATACTAAAGGGGTCCCGAAGTCTGAGGACTTGGGGCTAGTTGAGGCCTCAATAAAGATAAAAAATAAACTTCATAGTTTTCATCTATATGGATCCTAAATTTAGTATGCCTTTGCAATGTTCTTCTTGAAACATGGAATCATTTATTTTCCAAGGAAAAAAGTCAAGCAATTTTATTTATATAAAAAAAAAATTACAAAGTCAAAAACTAGATATCATTCCATATTGCTTCATAAGGCCTTAAGAATAAGACTTGAGGAAATCTTCTATAGTTACATACTTTAAAATATAAAAAATATATTTTTTTTCCATCTCCACAAAATAAAACTAATTATGTCTAATATCATCATCCTATAGATTCATCCTCAAAAATTATAAATACAATTATAATTCATACATAGTAATATTCAACCAATATTCCTACAAGAAGTCATAGATCCAAAGTTTAGAGCAAGTGAAAATTTTAAAACCAATGGTCATGGATATAAGCGAAAGAGTGTCCTTGAAAATTTTCAAGGATCTCCTAGGTTCCTTTTTCCAGTGCAATACCTTCTTTGGATAATCTATCTACCTCCTTGTTTTGGTCCCTTTAAACATGTGCAAAACAGATATGAGTGAGGGTCGACTTAGTGTTTATAATGTCAATAAATAGAGGTTGCAGAGTAAAGTTTTTTAGAGTGAATTTTCCTTTAATCCATTGAATAATAAGAAGCGAATCTTCAAATATTTGAATTTCAATAACTCTATTTTTCTATGCCAACATTAGTACCAATTTTAGAGCGATTAATTCATTCAAACATGGAATAATTATGAAAATGTTATTATCAATTGATTCTTTAATCCTATGGTGTGAGAACAAGGATTATAATTACCCTACAAATATCTCAAATATTAGGTTTTCTTTATTTCCCGAATGAAGAGAATGTTTTCAATACATTTTACGATACAATCACATCCTTTTCAGTTTAGCATCTTGAAAGCCAAATAATGTTGTTTCCTCTCTTTGTTTTGTGTGTTACCAATTTGTAAGGTTTGAGACTATGTAATAACTAGTCTTTTCCTAAAAAAATACCTTAATTATATTACCAAAAAAAATTATCATTATTTGATCAAGAATCCATTCCTTGAATTCTTCATTTCTATTTGAATACAAATTATCTAAAGAACTCCACCCCTTTGAAAACCACTACAACTTACAATTATTCTTGAAACTTGACAGGGGATATGTTCTTGTGGTAGCTGATTAGATTCCATCCCTACATAGTTCAATCAATTTTGCTCACACACACACACACACACACATACAAAACATGTGTTAAAATATAGAAAGTACTAGGTAAACTATAAATTAGAATATACATCAATATTTATGAATACAATATCTATTTTCCAAACATGGTTAAAAATTACCAATATTTCCCTCAATCGAATGCCTTGAAGACTCTCCAAGTAGATGCACTTAAGTCTATCCAATGTACATGAACACTAACCAAAGGGTTAGTATGTATAATCCCTAGTGACGCATATGTTCACATCATCTACATTTTCTAGTGGGTTTGGTTCTTCTTGCATGGAATCACACATATTTTTTGTTGGATTTGGTTCTTCATGTATGGCATTGTCATGTTATATTTGCTTATATTTTTCTTATTCTCTCTTTAACCTTCTCTCATGCTTCACCTTCATTAGGTCATTGGCAATCATATTTCCTTGTGCATTTTTCCATGTTCTCCATGTTGATTGTTTAAGTATGCATACTATATATTTTCCTATTATTTCAGCATGTAAGTTTTGTGAACTAAGATTAAAGCATGCAGGGATATTTTCTTGCACTACCTTTTAATGTTTTTTACATACAATATGCAAATTGTGTTTCTATTTTAGTTACAACATATTATCTATTGAGCGGAAACCCTCAATCAAGTTCTATACCTTAATCAACCAGTTGTGCTTAATCGAATAATGCCCCACTCGAGGGTTCAATTAACCCTCGATTGGGGTCATTTGAGATCTCCTCTTAAGCCTTCCATAGAGCTCAAAATAAACCCTTGATGGAGGTATTTTTCTCGATCAAGGACTTAAAAGTTAGAAATACTTCCCCCTTTCTACAATATTATTTGTAGTTGCAACTTACATGGGGTGAAATCCATTCGTCTCTTCCATGTTAAGTGGCAAGCTTCATACCAATGGATGCATCATTGAATCCTCCATTGAATGGAATATCATTTTTCCATTTTCATTTTGATATTATATGTTCACTTTTTTGGTTAAAATATTATACATTATATTCTTCCCCAATTGTGAAGGCATCATGAAAATAAATAAATAGCGCATGCACACACACACACACACCCTTGGATGTTTATTCTTCAAAAGTCTTTTTTTCACAATTTCTTTTCCAGGAAATATATCTTGGGGAAATGATCTAGATTATTTTGAGAACGAAATGGAGGACATATAATAAGGAAATAGACATAAATATTGGAAGAAACGGAGAGATACAATAATACACAATTTATATTAATGAAAGATATGTACATAAATTGTAAAAATATAGAGTGAATGAACTTGCTAGAATGGTGGCAGCTTATCCCTAAGAAGAGATGTCATGGCTACATTCATTTGTAAGAACATGATTGCAGTGGGGCTCCAAAGGTATTTTTAACATAAATCATAAATGATAAAACCCTAAACATCCAAAACCCTAACTCAGTAAGATGAAACACCAAAAGGTTTTTGGGCCCCAATCGGGTAGTTGATATGTCAACTTCTCGAGGGCACAAATTTTGCATAGAATCTTTGTTTGGGGCACTCAGTAACCAGGAAGAAATATCTAGCATAGGACTACACATTCAGAACGTCCAAATACATCCCAACAAGGATTTATTGGGCGCTTCCAAGTCAAAAAAATGTCGTTGAGGGCCTCAAAATGACCCCAGAAGTGGGACCCAAAAAATTGTAACAAACTGCCAAAATGGAAAAAAAATTCTTTGAGTCAGTGGAATAGCTGGGTGGCCACCAATATCCGCCTAGATCATTCCTCCCCAATTAGGAATCAATGTTCCCTATTACATCAAGTTCTCGTGAGAGATGGGGAAGCTTTTGTTGTATTTGAACCTTGGTGAGCTACTTGCCTTGCTGTAGAAGTTATCTTTCGTAGCTTGTTGAACAATGTCATGAACCTGTTGTTGGAGGGGTTGGATCCATTCAACCAATATAGCTACATTATCTTCCTGAGTGTGGAAGGACTCTATTGGTGAAGATGCATCATGAGGAGCTATATAAATGGGGGTTAATGATTGGAACCCCAAGCATTCCTGAAAAGAGTTGTGGAAAATAGAGCTATGAAGGGATTTGTTATAGATTGGCTTGACTAAGAAGTGAAGAGGCACCCCTGTAGGTGAAGTAAGGATGTATTTTTTCTCTTATACAATATTTTCGACTCACTTCTGCTAGATAAAAATTTCTTGGGCCAAGGATGCAGTGATCATAGTGTCCTTTTGTTCACCTTTTGACCGAGTCATGAAGAGGCTAAACTTTGCAGTATGAGAGATCACTTTGTAGCATAGTTTTGTCTAGGAAAATAGTCAAAACTACCTTTGGTATCATGTAGAGATGAACCCCCAGAGTAACAATGAAACTACAGGGTTGAGACTCATAAACAACATGACGCCTCCACATATATGGCTAAACTAAAAGAGCATCACAAAATTCCAGTGGGGAAACATCACACACTACTTAATCCTTGAAGTGATTGATGTTGTAAGAAAGGTGGCACTGCTGGCTGACACAAATATATTGACCCTAGCAAATCCACCTGATGTTATATGGATGCTGGTGTGTTGTTGTTGTCAAATCCAACTACTTGACAAACTCTGTTGAGATGAGGTTATTTTGGCTTCCACTATCTACAATGAAATGCATCGGGGTCCCCTAGTTCACCTACATTTGTGAATGGAAGAGGTGCTTCTCCTTCTCAGGATCCTCTAGTTCTTCTGGTTGGATTGTTGTGGTCGTGATGGTATCAATGGGTTTTGCATCATTGATTTGTCTCTTTTTATTGTTTTTTGAATCAAATTTTGAGTTAGGGTTTGACTCTTTTTCTTTGACCTCATCGACCAATAACTGTTTCGAGTGACATTCATTAGTGTTGTGCCAAGGGATTTTTTCGAACTCACACTACTTTCTAGTGTCCTTCTTCATATTCTTGTTACCCTTATTTTCCCGCGTCTTGGTCTGGTTGTCTTGAGGTTAGCTATTTTTTGAGTTAGGGATTCCTTTACCATACTTTGGTTGTTGTAGATTTGTAGACCCGAACTCTTGCTCGTTCTGCTACTTAAATTTGTGCTTTATTTTGACAACATATGGATAAGCGGTTCCCAATGCGGATATGTTCAAAAATACATTTTGGTTTGGATGTGCCTATGTAAGGCCCCACGGTATTTTAGAACCAAATGTCACTTTGAGTCTTTGATACCCAACTTGGTGTGCAAGGTATGGAAGGTATTTGTGAACTCCGACATTGTTTGGTCTTGATCTTAATGCAGTGTGGTCCATCTCATGTATTGTTTGTCATATTTTCTAGCATAGTAATATTTTTCCTTGATCGCATCCATAAAAAAAGCCCAAGTGGGCTCGACCCAAAATATTCCAGACTCCTTTGTGGAATTTTTCTCCTAGTAAGTTTCCCACCAATTTTGGACATGGGGGATAGCCTTAAGGAGTGCAAAGGTAATCTTTTCCTTGTCAGAAAAATTATGGATAGAGAAATAATGTTATAGAATATTTGACCACTTTTCCAATGCATATTCATATATCTAACCTTAAAACACAAGAATATCAAAATTAACTTTTACCTTGAAAGGGGTGACACCTCCAAAGTGGCTACTTGATTAAGACATGTCTATTTTTAACAACAATCCTCGAAGGATTTGGGAAAAATTTTCCATTATTTTTTCCCTCTGTCTCATGAGGGATTCCTCGAGAAATAGATTGATAGAATCTCCTGCTCCCCCATATCTCTTTTCTTTTGCCATGGGAGGCTGGTTGGGATGACAAGAGCGGTTTTACTCAAGAGAAACTAGATTGAGATCCAACTCTCTATACCATGTCCTCGTCAGGGACATGCATTGAGAAATGACAAGGAGAAACCTACTTTGATACCACTGTTCTGGATTATTTTGACAATGAAATGAACATGAACATATAATAAGGAAACACACATAAATATTGCAAGAAACATAAATATACAATAATACACAATTTCTATTAATGAAACAAATGTACAGAAACTGTAAAAATACAGAGTGAATGAACTTGCTATAATGGTGGTAACTTATCTATGAGAAGATATGTGATGGATACGCTCATTTGGAAGAATATGATTATAATGAGGCTCCAAAGGTCTTTTTAACATAAATAATAAATGAGAAAACCCTAACCTCGAAATATGAAACGCCAAAAGGTTTGTGGGCCGCAATGGGGGTAGTCGATACATCAACTTCCCGGGGGTGAAACTTTTGGATATGATCTCTGTTTGGGGCACTCGGTAACCCATTGGAAAGGTATAACTAAGGAGTACACATTCTGAATGACCCAATACATCCCAAAAAATATATAGTGGGCACTGCCAAGTCAAAAAAACATCGTTTAGGGCCTCAAAATGGCCCCAGAAGTTTGGGACCCAAAAAACTATAACAAACTGCCAAAATGGAAAATTGTTCTTTGAGTCAGTGGAATATGTGGGTGGCCACCGATATCCACCTAGATTAGGAAAAACACTCATGCACTTTTCCTCATTTTGATGATGTACCTAGGGTATGCTATCCCCATTTTGTGGGATAACTAAGGAGAACATGTCTCGAGGCCCTTAGGTTTCATATATGGAGTGCCGAGAGACTACATGACCAACAATGTCCACTTGTACATACAAAATCCCACTCTATCACCACATTATGATCCATTTTCAGGGCATCCACCACACTAGTTAGCTTCTAGAAGGTAGATGGGTCTTGCTCCATGCAGTACAAGTCATGTATTGTGGCAGGTAATCACCCTAATATTTAAGGAATTTGAACATATTGTATTTAATATGCTTTTTATTATATAACTCTCGGTTGGAAATTATACCTTTGACCTTGTTTCACCTTGGTGAGTGTTGTTCCTGAGATTTACTCTAGGCTCACAGAATAATGTCAGGCATCCAAAATTTAAGAGATCTATTTTTATAATGCCTTTCTACCTTCAGTTTTAAGATGAAAATTCAAATCAATTTAATTATTAGAAAACACTTAGGCAATATCTCTTTCTTTGAGTTTTTTTTTATAAATATTGATTATATGAAAAGTAGAATTGATCAAAAAAACTGTAAAAATAAAGTAAGGTGCCCAATACTGATAAATCTTACCTTATCCACAATAGAATAATCATGAAGGGTGAGTCTTAAAAGATGAATTGAAATGAGGAGATCCACACAGATACAGGGTTTGTTTTACTCACAGTAATAACAGAGGAAAAATTGAACTTCCAATTATATGGATCACATTAGATGTATGACTAAATTGTAGTATTTCAATCTTTAAAAGCCATAGAGTGGAGAAAATGAGGTTATGAAAAGGAAATACATAGAAATCACATAAGTCAAGGAAATGAAATGTAGAATCTCTGTATACTCTTTGAAATTGGTATTAAAAAGATTATATTTTACATTCAGCCAGAAGAAGCCCCGAATACAACTTTAATCTCCCTATTTATACAAAAATGGTCTTAACCAAAAGTGGTTAGACTTTCCACATTCTTAGCTCTCAAAATAAAATACAATCTAAACTAAAAGGATATTACAAAGATATTGAACATCTATTGAGATTTATTTTGCTTTTTGGCGTTTCATTCATCCTCTATTTTCTTGTGGATGCACTTCGATTTTAATGATCCTTTAATTGTGCATGTAGAACCAATAATGCAATAACAAACTTGGAGGTTTCAATATTTGCATTTAATTCAAACGAAAAATCCTTTTTATCCACCAATGGTAGATTTATTTGAATTTGAACTACTGCCTATTGAGTGATCTGATGTTGTAAACTTGGTTTCACCAGAAGATCATTTAAGATTTGTAAATCAACATGATTTACCTGTAGTATAGCATTTTTTACACTCTCTCTAATTTTCTTCAGATCTTCTCTATTCTTTTCAATCTCGACTTCCCCAAGTGTAGCATGAATACTACTGACATCAATTTCTTCCATTTCCAGATCTACAACTAAAAGAGCATCAAGAAAAGAATATTTTTTCTCTTTAGCTAAACTTTTACTTTCTTCAAGATTGTTATCCCAGGTCTTTAAAGCCATTTCTCCTTTTATCTGCTCAAATTTTGAAAAAGGGGCAAGTCCTGGTATATTAATATTTTTCCTCCACACTATAAATTATTGAAATTTGGGTCTGGCCATAGAACATTCCTTTCCTTTGTCATCAATAAGCTGCAAAGAATTATTGATTACTTGATAATGTTTTTGGATGGCATCCAAACTTTCATACAAATTCTGCTAGACAATCTGCAACTTCTCATTTACCTCTTATGCTTGTTTCTTGAAGGAATAAATATCAATTAATGTTCCCACGATTGTGGTTATCCAAGTTTTCAATTGATTTATTAATGTATCTCACTCAGAGACCATGTTATTACTCAAGTGTTGATTTTGAAAACTTAATTTCAATTTATCCTCTAATTGTTTAATCTGATGCTCAAAACCCAATCTGACTTGGATTATATCAAAATTGATTCTTTCTCTGGAAATAAGTTCCATTTTTTTCATATCATTATGTAATTTTTCAATCAAAATATTCTTCTGGTCCAGCGGTTTTCTCAAATTATCCACTGACCATAAGTTAGCAGTTGAAAATGATCCCAGTGAGTCTGCTACCTCTTTTGCGAATTCAGGGTCACTCTATCCTTATCCATCATATATCATTCTTTGTTTTTTGGTGATTCCTCCCTCTTTCTGTTGAGATTCTCTTCGTACGATAGCCTTCCTTTTCTTGTTTAAAAATAAATGTGATGAAGGAATATCTTAAGGTTTAATAGGTGTTAGGTCATCTATATTGATAACCTATAAACAAGGTAAATGAGTACTTGTTGCTAAGGGAGTCAAATATGGTATGGGAGAAATAAGTGCAGCATATTCCCCTTCCTTTGTGATATTTTTCACAGGAGTTTCAGTGTTTGATAATAATAGAGGAAAATTGTGTCCATGTTTCATAAAAGATTTGAATAATGCTAATAATTCTTCATAACTTTTTCCTGGTATGGATATTCCTGTAATTATTTCATCCTTGGACAATGTTTCTGGTGTCCTTTCCACTTCTTTAATTTTTTCCTCACGCAATTCATGTTGCTTGAGATTTGATGATTGTGCCACTTGTGAAGTTGGATTAAGCATTTATTTTTCTTGCAATATTTTAGGTTAATTGTTCCTTCTATTATTTTGAAAGATGAGAAAATCTGACTGTTGTTCTTGAGAAAGACTCTGAAATCTAGATATGACCTCCTCGTGTGATCTAACGCCTCTGAAAACCTCATCATAAGGTGAATCTTCATGGATGTATTTTTTCAAGTTAAATTGAGCCAAATGATTTTCTAGTACCCTATGTGGATCATGCATCTTGAATTCAATTTCAACCAACTTAATATCATATAAGTCTGAAGCTTCTACCTTAGCATGTCCAAAATCTGATAATGAGAATATACCAACCTATATAGGAAAGGCTGGCCAATATCTTTTTTGTGCAGCATTAAGTTCTTTGGTGATTCCTACTGAAACTATCTAATAGGATACTACTCTAAAAACAAGTTTGTCTGGTATAAATATAGGAAGAACATGTGGAGATGCGAAGCAACCAAAAACTCTGATGTAAGAAAAACTTTCCTCAATGTGCCAATCTGCAATAGCACCTAGATTCCCAATAATTTGTTTTGAAATTCTGGGAGGAGGTTGACCATAGATAATTTCATGAATTTGAATGACCACATTGTGACAAATCTCAGAAAAAGAATCCTTTTCATTTTCCTCCCATAATTTAGAATGATATAAATGTATAGGCTCAGTGGAAATCAGAGTCCAACTCCAATTCATAAGAGGAAATGGGGTTCTGAAACAAATTGCATCCATAATATATGTGAACATATAGAAAGGAGCATGTTCTCCTTTAGAGTTGTGAGTTATGTAATCCTCTATTTGTTTAGCTAGGTTATTCGATAACATTTTTTCCCAATCAAAAGTATAACCCTCAACAACTTCATGAATTATAGGAACCCACTCTATAGTAAAATGCGTAGGATTTTTCTTTCTGAACATTACACAAAGGATGATGGAAGTATACAAAATATGGGCATCACAAGAGGCTATAGAGTATATACATGGGTATCAATTTTGAATTTATTTTCATTTCCCCACCACGTTTTCACTATATCATTAACAATTATGTCGTATTTTGTGCATTCATCATCCTCAAACTTCATTATAAATGATGCATTGTAAGTATATTTGTGGTTGGGAATTAATTTATACATTATTTGAATGTCCTCCGATCAGAATGAGTTGACAATGGTATTTTGATGACGATATATGGTTCTATTCAAGATATCCACATGCTCTAAGGCCTAGCTTATCATATTAGTATATGGCATCAATTTCGGCTGAGATGCAACTTTGTGAATTTCTGACTTAGCCACATGTCTTGGTTTGCCTACAATTGACTCATTTTATCCTCCACTTGAATCGTTAGAATAGAGGGAATTTTCCTGCTCTAAAATGTCATAAACCTACTTCCATGATTTAATGGCGTTCGTCAGTCAAGTGGTAGTATCTGAAAGAATGTCTGAATTTGGGTTCGGGCCCTCTACAAATGGATCTTTCTTCTTTCCTTATTTACTCCGTGCCATGATTTCCAAATATCGATGTTAGCCCTCCTGTGAAAAGTAAAAATATGTGAGTCCAAACTACTGAATGAGAAAGCTCTGGATGCTAATGGAAAAATGCTATGAAGTTCAAAACGTCTTTATTAAAAAAATGTAAAACACTAATTATTCTTACATTTAGTCCATTGATAGGGTAATCATGCCAAATCTGTCAAATTTATTACCTGATGGTCGCAAGATTTTCCAATATTTTACCTTATCCATGTTAAATACACCTTTAATGATCGTAATTAATGAAGATAATATATTTCGACAGTTCGAAATTCGGTAGTTTTGAATGAGGAATGATAGATATCTCCCGAAGCTAAAATTCACGAAGCAATTAAATAACCTTTAATTTATTGTTTTATTTTAATTTATCACAACTTATGGTCACTTTAACTTTAAGTGCTTTAGAACTTCAGGACTCCAGAGCTTCGGGGCTTCGTGAGTTTGCATTGGCGGTGTATAGATTTTTCCTGAAGGCCAAACTCGTGGAGTGATTACTTACCATTAATTACACCTACTAAAACATGTTTAACCCATTAATCTTTGGCACTTTATCATTTCATTCATTCCGACACTTCGACGCTTTGACACTTTCGTGCTTTAGCACTTCGGGGCTTCGACACTGTTTGAATTTGTTCTTAATTTGATCTTCTGGAGGAAAATATCTCGAAGTAATGTGGTAGTATGACGTCATTGTTGATGATGTGTCATAAAAATATGAGTGACACGTATCACCCGAAATCATGCGAATTATGTGACCAAGGGTGCCCAAAGTGAGTGCCTCGTGTCACCATGAGTAAAGATTGACAGGTGGCATATGATGCGTCAGCTGATTAATTTTAAAATATTTTGTGGGAATTCATATTTTCGAGACTTTGGAGCTTCATGAATTTGGGATTTTTAGGGATTTAAACATTTTGAGCTTGAACTCCCGAATTGCAAAGTCCCGAAGTGAACTTCGTATTTCTCTATTGTTTAAACATTTTGCAATTCTGGAACTCCGAAGTTGTGAGAGTCGTCGATCTAGATGACTATCAAATTTTAATGGTTGGTACTTGATCTTCCTTGTCAATATGTAATGAAAATATCTTTTAGTCTAAGAAATGATATTCCTAAGTTTAAAAAAAATATTTTGAAAAGAACAAAACAAAAAGGAATTTTGACAAAATTGATTTTTATTTGAAAATTTTATTTATGTTCTAACATAGGCTCCATCTGGGGATTGTGGCTCCCTGTGAGGCACGAAAGAACAATAGACCAGGTGCCTTTATTGGGTAAATGGAGTCATTGTTTCTTTTGTTTATTGGTCTAAATTTTTTTATTTCTTTATTTGAAATTTAATCGTATATAGAAGTGATAAACATAACCATATCTAAAAATATCAAAGCATACTTGGTGATTGATTTCAATCCAGGCTAATAAGTGCTTTCTTTTCTTAAAATTGATTCCATAATTGTTCAAGACAATCAAAGTAATTTTAACAAAATATCAAATTTTAACTGTCTTTGTTCACTCTCAAGGTTATAAAGATGCAAAGTGTGTTTATCTAAGGAATCCCAATTGGTTCAGGATATAAATATTATTGAAAAAGAACTAAGTTACAAAGTATATTATATAGATGTGTAAGACATCCTTACAAACATCATAGATATTGCTTCACTACCAGCAAACCTGTTTAGTACCTCGTTGAAGTTATCTATATCTCCCTTTATTGAATTTTCTTTCACCACTTCGAAAACAAGCTTTCATTTAACTAAGATGAAGGCAATCAACATCTGAATTTCATTTCATCATCTCTATTTGGAAAAGATGGGGGCAATCAATTTGTGAATTTCCTTTCACCATATGTCTTTGATTTTATTACTTTTAAGTGGGGGCAATCAATTGTATCTAAGATACAATAGATCACATATGTTTCTGATCTGAAGATAAACAAGGTCTGTATACAGTTTTAAGAAAACTTTGAGATCAGTTTTCTTTCAATTCCAAGTATACCTTTGCCTATAGGTAATTTTGGAAAAAATTATTTATTTTTAGGGATAAACCTTGTGCAAAGTCGTTACCTGAAATCTGATATTAGGGATAAATTTAATAGGATTAGCCTAGACATACTTTTCAATTAAAATCAAGAAACATAAAAAATCTTCGCCGACTTGTTTTTAAAAATATGCTTTTAAGTTTTCAGCGTAGGCTAAGTTTTGTCATTTCTACAAAGACTAATATGATTGAGAAATAAGGAGAATTTTATTTGTAGGAAGGAATAGAGAGAGAGAGATTCCAAATATATCATAATTTCAAATCATCTCAACATAACGAAAAATAATTCACACGAGTTTCTGTGTCAGGACAAGACTCCTGCTTTTGCTTTGTTCTGCAGTCATATTCTAACTGTTATGTTTTTATTATAATCATTGATTAATTTTCGTACTGGAGAAGATCATATATCCAATAAGAACGATGTTACAGATCCTCTCTTCACCACTTCTCCAATATTTTCAATAAATGATGAAACCATATTTTAATTTGTGGGAATTATCCCTCATGTTTGTTATAATTAGGCTTTTCATTTTTAATAAATAGAACGAAATAAGAGAATTTGTTACCTAATTTCCTTTGAAGTTTTAAAGAGGAATAGTATTTATTCATCACCTAATTCTAGAGATTCCAAAAGACAGGACGAAATGAGTGGTGTACATGATGGTTGTGAATGTTTCAATTGTGCGATCTTTGCTCTTCAGGAAAAGGTTCGATAGCAGTTAGAAATGATTCAATATCTATGAAATTCAAACTTTCAACTTCACCAATAGATTAAATCTTAGGAAATATAACATCGAGAGGAAATTGAAACTATAACAAGAGCTATGAGTCAAAACACGGTTCATTTAAGCTCTCATCGTCAACAGTTGAGACTTTTGCGAAGATGAAAACCACCAATGAACATTCCTATGGAATCATTTGGGTCTCAAGTTTCTATAACATCATCTCCTTTCTTCGAAGAGCGTTCGCCTCCAGTAGATCGTCAGAATGTTGAAGAACTTCGATCATTGTCCCTTCAAGAAAATGTGGAACTTCAACAATTAGACGATTATATGGAAGCAATAGAAATAAAACACAAGGAAGATATAATTCATATCAATAGTCATTAGTAGGCTTCCATATTTGCTTTGTGTTTGTTTTTTGAAGCTGCGAAAATTTGACAAAACTTTGCAAAGATATAGGTAGTCACTGTACAAAATGTCAAGTTTTGAACATATAATTTCTAAACTTTTGTATTCAATGTTTTGATGATCCTATTCTCTGAAATTTTCAACTATTTTTGTCAAGAGGAGTATTTTTTTATTAAATACAGAGTGGATTTTATTTATGAAAAGTAAAAGATGATTTATTATCCTTGAAATAAAATCAAAACCATTATTTTCTTGAAAATATTTGCATAAATTTTAGCACTAAAAAATACTTAAATAAGTTCTGAAAAATAAAAAGAAATAAAAATTGCCAATGTAAATCTAATCCAATCCGGAATGTACAATGGAAACTAAAAAGTAAACTATTGCATAAAATGTTTTAAAAATCGCCCATTTATAGGGGCCTCAAGAATTTCTCCATTTAAATTTTCGAGAGAAAATGAATTTCTCCCTTCAATTGTTGCAATTTTGAAAGGACCAAACTAGAGATGGTCAAATTTTCCATGTTTCCCAACTTCTTCTTTTATGGCCTCCCACTTCAGGACTAAATCTCTAGGAAGAAACTCCATGTATTTAGATTTCTTATCAAATATGGTATTCATATTGTCTTGGTATTTCTGAAGCTTCTCATCCACATATCTTTGGTTATGCTAGACTTCGATTATTTGATTTATTCTACTTGTTAAATCATTCGATTCTTCATTAGCATCCTACCATAGTTTTAACACAGGAAGAGAAAGATTAATAGGAAGAATAACATCTATGCCATAAACTAATTGGAAATGAGACATACCTATTGATTTATTGGTGCCGAGTCTATTTTCACATAGAGCATATTTTAAATGTATATGCCAGGCTTTTTTATTTTCTGTCAATTTTTTTTTAATTATCATCATTAAACTTTTATTAGACGACTCTTCTAGCCCATTTCCATGAGGATAATAAGTTGTGGAACGACCAAAAATGATATTATATTTCTTACAAAAAATTATCATAGCAATATATTTGAAAGCTTGTGCATTATCTGTGACTATTTTCCTCAGACAACCAAACCTTGCAAGAATGTTCTCTTCCAAAAAAATTATTACTATTGAATCGGTAGCATTCCAAGTTGGAATATCTTCTACCCATTTAGTAAAGTAAACAGTAGCAGCTAAAATCCATCTGTGTTGGGTACTTGATTGTGGATGAATTTCTCCGATGAAATCTAGGCCCCATTGCTGGAAAGAATCTTCATATTTAACAAGAACTAGAGGTAAGGCAGTGAGATTTTTCTTTCCAACAAAACGTTGGCATGATTCACAAGCTCTGACCCTTTCATTTACATCAGTGAATAACCTTGTCCAATAATATCTTTCCCTTAAAAGTTTATAAGCTATTTCTCTCCAAGCATGGTGTCCTCCACATACTCCTTTATGAAACTTATCAATGACATCTGTTGTTTCAGGTTCTATAAGGAAACATAATAATAAACCCACAGGATCCTTCCAGTATAACTTAGCATTGATAATGCAATATTTGATCACCTATAATTTTAAGGTTCTTTCCTTGGAAGGAGTCATGTTAGCAGGACATTAAAGAGTAAGGACGTATGACACTATATTGTTATACCAAGAAGAGGAAGAAAATTTGTCATCAATCTGAGTTGTTGGCATTTGATCATCAATTTCTTCAATGTGTGGGAGAGAATTTTCAAACTCGAAATGATTTATTCCCAGGGCTCTGAATTTGATTCAACAAGTAATTTTTCCAGACCCTATCATTTTAACAGTGTGGTTGGTTTGATTTCCAAATAATGTTGTTGTATTTTCTCCAACCATTTTCCCCTTCTTCCATCACTATCAAGTTGAATTAGGATATCTTTGACTATGCTAGTGGGTACATATGCAATTATTCTTGAATTTAAAACATATGTCCGGAAAGATTTGAGTTCCTTAACCATAGCATAAGCATGTTTCCCTAGAATATCATATTTTAACTTTGCATCTCTGAGGATTTTACTAAAATATGCAATAGGTTGCTCAAATCCTTCATCATTTTTTCTGTAGGAGCATTGTTGCATTTGTATATTCAGATGCAAATGAAAAGATTAAAAACTCCTTTGCATAATCAATACTTACCAGCACTAGTGCTTATCCTATAGATTTCTTGACTTGTTGGAAGGATTCCTTAGATTTCATTGTCCATTTCACCTGATTATCCTTCTTTAGCATATCTTTGATCAATTTGATCATTTCAACAAAATTTGGAATAAATCTTCTCAAGAAATTAATTCTTCCTAAAAATGATTGAATTTCTTTTTTGTTTCTAGGAATATTGATTTGATCAATAGCTTCAACTCTTTTTGGATCTACTTTGATTTCATCTTTTGATACGATATGTCCTAACAGCTTCCCTCCTTGCATGGAAAAATGATAGTTCTTAGGGTTCAAAGACAAACCAAATTTTATGCATTTGCCAAATGTTTGTCTAAGATGTACCAAGTGTTATGTATTATAATTAGAAAATATTTCCATATCATCTAGATAAATAACAATGAATTTATATTTTTAGCCAACAAATTCCATATCCATATCTCTTTGAAAAGTTTCACCTACATTCATCAATCCAAAAGACATTTTTCATACATAAAAGTTCCCCATGGAGTAGTAAACATAGTTTTTTCTTTATCATTTTCATGGACAACTATTTGATTATACCCCAAAAATCTGTAAATCATAGAAATTCTATTTGTCCCAACCACCTTTTCAAGAACATGATCCATTTTAGGAAGAGGGTAATTGTCTTTTAAAGAAGACCGATTCAACTTTCTAAAATCAACACACAATATTATCTCTCCATTCTTCTTTCTGACAAGAACCAAATTGGCTACCCATTCAAAGTATCTAAGAGGTACAATTTTTTTTGCATCAAGAAGATTTTTTTACCTCCCTTTCTATTACCGGAAAGAGAATAGGATTTATATATCTAAGCTTTTGCTTGAAAGGCTTGATACCTGGTTTTAATGGAATCTTATGCTTGATAACAAAAGAATCATAAGTTTTTAAGTCTTCATAGGACCATGCAAAAACACAGTTATATTCTTTGAGTAATTCATAGTATTTACTCTTCAGTTCAGTGGGAAGATATTTAAACAACTTGACCAGTTTTGGATTTTCATTTGAACCCACATTACAATCTTCAACCTCTTCAGGTTGAGGTTGCAAGGTAGATTTTAAAGGGATATCATTTTGGTCGAATAGTATTTCTAACGGAATAAGACCCTTTGGAATTTGATTATTCTTTAGCAAGAGCATTTTGTGATTTACAATCCTATCTTTGAATTTATGTGGATTTTATCCTTCTTTCATAATCCAAACTGGATCATTTTGATTTTCATGATCTATGTGTGTCTCGGAAAATTCATCCAACATGTCCAAAAAAAATTATTTGTTCATCATCTTCAAAAAATTTCCAATAGTGAACATTATTTGGAATTGAAGGTTTATGTCCCATGTCAATGTGATATTTCAATTTCAGAACAATGGGTGGTATGAAAGTAACTACAACTTTAGCTAATGAATCTGCTTGTTGATTATGCAATATGGGAATAGCATGAATGTTGAAAGATAAGAAAAAAAAATCAATCAGATCCCATGCACAATTTATATAAGATCTCATTATAGGATACTTAGCTTGATATAGTTGTCTGATCTATTTTTCAATAATATCTGCATCCCCATATACTATCAAATGTTTGATGTTTATTTTTCTAGCAGCTTCTAATCCTAAAATTAAAGCTTTGTATTCACATACATTATTTGTGTAATCAATGTCAAATTGCAATCTATAGAAAAAAGGGATGTAATACTCATCATTTGGTTCCACAAATAATACTCCAGCTCCTGTTCCTTCCCAAGATGAGGCATCATCGAAAAACATTTTCCACATCCCATCTCTAATATTTACATTTTCCTTTGGAACTTCTATTTTTGTATTTTCATTTTCTATACAAACTTCAAAATCATCGTCTATATATAAACTACAATTTCCTAAATCCTGATCAACAACATAGACTAGATAATTATTAAGGTTTTGAGGATCACTTATTGTATAGGCGAGTCTAGTCTCTTTATACAATCTGGTAAACTATCCACCAAAAATCAGAATAGTGGCATATGTCATGTCCAACTGAATTGATCCTCCTAACTTTTCACCCCAAGATCTTGATAAAAGCATGCCATAGTTTGCAGGTGCATCAACTACTACCACATCCATAAGAATACTTTTAACTAGAATATGATCTAGATTTACAACTAAATCTTTAATCATACTCAAATACTTAACCTTTCTAGAATCAAACGAGTATAAATCTTGATAAGGTCTTGTAATTTGTAAGCCCAATTTTTCCATTATTGTTTTTAACATTAAATTATGTGAATCACCTGAATCCAACATACAGTTATGTAACAAATGATCGTGCACAGTAAGAGTGATATAAAATGGATCCATTGAGTCTTTATCATTTTCAATATTTGATCCAAACATAATCGTTGGTTTCTCATCTTGCAAGTTAATAACATCATCTTGACATTCTGCATCTGTAAAATTAATTACTTTTGAAATTTGCTTCTTGTAAACTAGATTTTTGGCAAGTTCAACCAGAGGGACTAGAATTTTAATCTTATTCAATTCATTCTCAAGATTGAACATGCCAACTAATTTTTCCAACTCTTTGGTTTGTACTTCAACTTCTTTGTTTTCCATATTTTTAGTTTGTATTGCTTTTGTTTCAACTTGCTTTATTTGAGCAACTTGTAATTCAGTAGGTGATTTTGAGACCATTGCTTCGTTTGCTTTATTCTACGCCAAGATATTTTTTGGTGGATTGGTAGTATAAGTCTTATCTCTTGGCCTCAAATCATATTTATTGTGAAGCTCAACCAATATTGAATCGACAATATCTTTATATTGTGATGTAGTATCTCCCAAGTTATTGGTATTTTGCTCATCAAATAATAGTCCAAGATTTAAAGAATTTTTCGTAGTCTTGTTGAGTTAAATGAGTTTCAATATCATCATCACTAAAATTGTTTATATCCTCATCTAATTCGTCATAAAATTGAACATCATCTCCCTGTATAAGATTTTATGTTTTAAAAGGGGCCTGAACCTTTTGTTCCTCTTTCTTAATTTCCCTCTGTTGAATCCGAGGGTTTGTATTTAGGTTTCTCTCGAATTGATTTTGATTTCTAACATATGGGTCAGGTTTGAATCTCTCAATTTCCATCCTAGAAATTTTATTTGATAAATCTTTAATGATTTTAGCCATCTCATCCATATTTTCCTCTTGTGTGTTTTTTACAGAACTGGAGGGTTCTCCTTGTTCTTTAAATCTTCTAGGTTCTCTTATTCCCATATCAACCTTTGTTTTCAATTTCCCTAATGCCATCATATTAGATTCAATTTTGATAGCATCATCTTGCATTCCAGCTAATGGTGTATCTCTTCTTTCCATTAAAAGTAAAGCAAAATATGAATCAAATTCCCTTGCAAAAGTAACTTTAGCATCTCACTGGGAAGCTTTAACTTCGGTTGGGATCTTGCTATACAGTTTATTGAATCTTTGGATAAATTTAGAAACAGTTTCATACGTTTTCTTCCTTAAAGCTCCAAATTCAGTTAAATAATATAAATGGTTTTTTTCCTCACCCCACTATCTTAAGAAAGAAGTTTCTAAATCATCATATGTTGCTATGGAATTTGCAAGAAGTCCCCTAAACCAAGTTCTAACTTGTCCCTCAAAAGTCTGTACCAACAATTTTATGTAAACATGTTCATGTTCAATGCCAAGTATATCAGAAAATTGATCAAAAATTGTATGTGTTTTGTGGCTATTAAATCCCATTCTCTCATAAATTTACATAAAATTTTCATATAATTCTCAGGTAAATCATTCAGAGCTACAGGGAGGGATAAGGGGGCATATCTAGCAGGAAATTTGGCAAAAATCCTTGGATGAGGTGGTGGTGGATTTATATTTCCACCACCTCCACCGCCTTTTTCACCTCCTACAACATCCATTGATAGTTTTGGAGAAGAGATACTAGGAATGTAATGTAAATTATCAAAGATTTGAAAAGACTATAGTACTAGATCTTTAATTGCTTCATGAAGGTAATAGCAGAGACCTGCTAGATAATCAAAAGGTGATGGATCTCGTGATAGTGATGTAAAATCAAACTCCGAAGGGAAATGAGAACTTGAATTTGGTCTTGCATATTTACTATACGGTTAGATGGGGGAAGTGATAAGAGATGAGCCTGAGTACGAAAGATGATCTTCAATATTTTCAAGGACAAATTTTTTTATTTCAAGAAGACTAAGGATAGGTCGTGTATAGACAATGTTAGGAACTATCAAATAAAAATGTGTATTCTGGAAATTTTCTCCCTTTAGATCATACAACTTTACTTCAGGAATTTCAACCTCTGGATTTTCTAATTTAATTTCAGGATTACTAGTTGGGGCTTCTGCGGAATGAGGTTTATTTTGATGTTTTTCTTTAGAACTAAGTAAACTTATTTATTTCGTTGGAATGTTAACATTAACTTGAGTAACCTTTGGTTGATAAACCTTACTTGCTGATGCAGATGTATGCTTTAGATATCCTTTGGTTTTCAACAGTTTTTCGGGATCTGAAATTGGCATAGTCTGCTTATCGTCTGAGTTTTTTTTGTTATTTTTTCGTCCGAATGCCATCTTTTCCAAAATGGAGTCACCAGGGGAAAAATAAAAAATGAGCCTTAACCTTGTATTCAATTCTTGTCCATCGTTGATCCAGATGGATTTCCACACATGGAAGGACTTTACTATGTTCCCCAAGTTGATTTGCAGAGTGGTGAAGGTGGTGAGCTTATATGTTTTGAGTTTTATATTTCTAATGCATTTTATTAATGCTTTGTGAGAAAAGGGTCTCATGCATTCTTATGCTTTTATGAGATGATCATGTATTTAATTATTCCTTAAGAGATTTTGGAAAAATCATATATTATTCACTTTTGATGTAAAATGATTAATACTTGTGAGGGAAGTTAGACTCACGTATTTGTCATTAAATTATCATTTTGGAAATTGGTTTTTATGTGAGAAACCACCTCACACCAATTTTCCATTATTCTCAATTATAGATTGAGAGAATCGAGGACATGGATGAGGAGTCTTTGGGTGGTTTTGAGACTTTTTCCATTATGTGCTTGAAGATAGTTTGAGATCCTACATTCATGGATCTTGTTTTTCCTCTTTTGTAATTAGATCCTATTATTGTGGATCTAGGAGTTAATATTATTTCTTAAGAGGGAGTGAGGAAAAACTATATAATGCCTTATGTGATCCCTTTGAAAGGGGGGGGAGTAATGAATAATTAATGAGTGGAGTTAGAAAACCATAGTGCTACTACTCCTAAGCATTGAGAGACTTATTCATGTAAGGTATTATCCTTCTTGATGTATGGAGAGGTATGAGTGTGAGAAGTATTCTTGAATCCCCATTGAAGGAGAAGTAATCTCTTATGTAAATCACTTATGATAAGGTCCCAACATCTTTTGAAGAAGGAATGAAAGCGATCTGTATTCCAATTGAAGCGAGTTTGGAGACATAGCCTAGGAGGGGTGAACTTCGTTACCAACATTGGTTCTCTCTCTCTCTCTCTCTCTCTCTCTCTCTCTCTTGTATTTTCATGTGATTTATTCCATTTGAGTTCATGTATGTTGTGTAGTGTTGTTTTAAAAGCATGGTTAATCCTGGATTCATATGCCCTTTAATCCTGATGCAAATAACTCGTCAGAAAATTATTCTTGATTGAAAACTTGTGTAGAGTAAAGTACTCACCTGTTTTAAGATCATGTGGTGTCAGAGCTAGGTTGACTGATTGCAGGATGGGCAAAGGAGCAAAGAAAAAAGAAAGAATTCAAGAATTAGAGGAGATAAATCAAAACATTCAAGCTGAAAATGCAAAGTTGAGGAGGCTTTTGCAGGTTGTAGAAGAAGAGAAGCAAGAGCTTCAAGAGAGGTCTCAGCTTCATGGAGAAGTCCTCAATGGAATTATTAAAGAATTGCAACTCGAATTGCAAACCAAGGATGATCTCTTGGCTAAGTTGAAACATGGTGAAAAAATGGAAGACAAAGAGCCTTCTATCGTGGATGCACAAACTCAAACCGAGGTATATGATTTTTCGTCATGTTCAATGTTTTCTCGGTATGAAACTAACATGGGCATGAATCTCCTCACAAATATGGGATACAAAGGAGGTGGACTTGACATTCATGGAAAAGGAATCACTCAACCATTAGAGGTGGTACAAAGACCACAATATGTAGGTTTGGGTTATGAAAAGGAAGAGAATGGAGAATGCTCGAAGGTTTCTGAAGAAAAAACCATCTCTTCACTATCAGATTCCAAGAAAGGAATCAAGTCATCTTTTCCTCATCAAAAGAAGAAACACCCAGGAAAGTATAAAGGACATTTCAATTATTTGCCTACATATAAGAAAAATGATTATGGTCATAGGTCTTCTAACCATGATGTAGACAACGATCACAAGAAGAAAGTTTGGGTAGCAAAGACGAGCATTCCCACCAGAAGTGAGACAAGATAGAAAGAACCCTTTTCATGTCCTTATGACAAGGAGATTGTGTTAAAGGAGAAGCAAAGGAACTGTTGCACTCATTGCGAGATGAGTGACCACTGGATTGGGAAATGATGGAAATTTCATCCTCAGATTCGTCCAAAATGTGTCAAGAGAGTCGTACAAGCTCCTGCAAAGAAGGGGGAAGCAGATGAAGGAGTTAGTCCAGCGGGAATAATCACAGAAGCAGTTCTTCAAAAAGATCAACCTCTGTTTGAATGGATTAGTAAAAAATGGATAGCATATTTGCAAAATTGAGTGGGATTATCAAAGACCAATCTCAGCGCTAGGATGTTCATGTTCGATGATCTTGCAAGCCATTGTTGTTTCCTATCAACTTTGGTTGTGGAAAAATAAGCATGAATTCCACTTCTGTATCTTATGGATCTGTTTGCATCTTTTCTGGTCATCATTAGCTTCCCTTTGATCAATGCCGACAGACTTCGATGTGAGGAAGTCTTGTTCCAACCTCTTTTCATCAACATGAAAGCGCCCAACATTCACGATACCTCTATAAACCCCATCATGAGGTGCGATGTAAATATCTGAAAAGATTCGTATGGGATAAATTTGAAGATGAAGGTTTCTCTATTGTTCAGGATCTGATGAATGAAGGGGATGCACCCAATCTCTCTGCAAACACTAGTTCATCTTTGGCACGGGATGATAGTAGTCATCGTGAAGGAAGATTTGATTTATCTTCTTCATCAATCTTAGATAGAAAAAGTGAGAATTTTTCCCCTACAGGACATATACATACAACAAATGGATCTTCTTATGCACATAGTGAAGATGGGCCTGTTAAAAGTACACTTGGAAGTCTCGAAGCAGAAGTATGGCTGGAAGCCCACCACGAGAGATTTTGAAAGTGAAAGAAACTCCAAGCAATGATTACCGCACAACATCCTCCAACTCTGGTGATCAATTTGGTGATGGAGGCTTATGGGAGGCTGCATTTATTGATGAAAACAACTGATTTTGGGGCAATGAAAAAAGTGTTGTTGACACTAAAATTCTTCAGATATAAGTAACTCGACAGTTACTTTTGATGGGGGTCGTAAAAGGCAGCTAGACAATCCAAACTTTGACTCAATCACAAGCGTCAATGGAGAAGGAGATACTAAGGAGGGTGACAATGAGAATTATGACACCTTTGGTCCTCTGCGGACATGGGAGAAGTCATTGTTTTCATTCGATAATAGCTCAGTACTCCTTTAGTCAATACTGGTTCACCTGGACAATTTTCTAATGCAGGCTCGCTGGCTATCTACGCTTGAGTCCTTCAGGATGGAAGAGCTGCCATTTCTGCTCGGTACACCACAGCTTCAAATTTGTTTAAGAGAACCGATAATGACGACTGTGTTGTTTTCGTCGATTGGCTTCATCAAAATCTCAGGCAACCCGATGTTAAGGTTGTGGATGCATCTTGGTACATGCCAAATGAGCAGAGAAAACCCACTACAGGAATTTTAGGATGCACGTATTCCTGGTGCAACCTTCTTTGATGTGGACAAAATATCATACTAGACTTCGAATTTTCCACATATGGTGCCATCATAGGGAGCAATGTAGCTGCGATATCTTCTCCTGATGTTCTCCAGATAATCGATGCAAAATTATTCTAAAACTTGCAGAGAGTGTCAGGAAACTTCTCGACGAAACATTGTTGCATTTCAACAGCTGCCGAGCAATTTCCTTTCTTTCTGATTTGTTCACATTGTAATTGTTGTCATTAGCGTATAATTTCAAAGACCATGGTGATGAGAGAGGGCCAACGATTGGGCCGAATTCGTGTTGCGATTGGGCCAAGGACTCTCCACGATTCCATTCACACTGATGTCGAACGATAGCAAAAGCCGAGTCAAGCGATCTCTAATCGATCGATAATTTTTTTTTTCAATTCTGTTATCCACTTATTCGGCGATTTGGGAGAAGATACGAGATCTGTTAAGTTGATGAAGCCCTGCGACTTCCTCCCACTCGACGACGTGGCATGAAAGCCGATTGTTGGTTACTCATGGCTAAAAGAACTTCTTACACTTCTTACTAGCTGACAGCACGTGCGGAATTTGGCGCTCGCAGACGAAATCGACGCGATTGTAGGCAATTATGGTGCACGATTTGCAGTCTATTGATGCTGCGAATTGTTTTTTTTCGTTGATTGGAATCAACAAAGCATTCGGGCAGCGTCGGCCTGGCGGTCAGCTTCGTGGACAGTGTTTCTGCGCGGTGCAAAGAGATGAGCAGAAGAAATTCTCCGTAGCAGCCTCCAGTAGTCCCCATTGGGTGCGAATCCAATGGCCTTCCCAAAAAACAACTGTTGTGCCGATTTATTGAGCGGTCTGTTCGCGAAGCGAGAAGGAACTATCCAACATTAGTTTCGAGTAGATAGATGATCGAGCCACCTGTGCATTTGCCTCTTGTGCACGTTTGAAACTTTTGATCTCTACTACATCATGACTCCAGCCAACAACCTCCAGAAGGCCTCTTGGCATATCTGAAGATATGCAAGCATATCATGCAATATTATCTTGGTCCATTTGACAAGATGGCGAAGGAGATCGATTTTTATTTGAATCCTTTCAAATCGCCCAAGGACATAGTCAACACCTCCATTGCATTGATTGGGGTGCTAGTTCCAGCCACAGTGTCGAAGAGAGTAAACCTCAATCTTAACAGAGTCAAACCTAGTATCGGTTATTCCTTCCGAAACAACCCAGAGCCATAGATCGGAGGTGGTATGATGGGAGAAGCTTGGTTTTAATTGCAGGTTCTACAAACCTTTGTGCAAGGGGATACCATAATACCGAGATCCAAAGACATTCCATAGTACCGTGAACGTTAGCATGGGGGCCAAGGTCTCGATTTTCGAGATACCATCAATGGATCCATAAGCCGAAGACCAAATTCCAAGCGCACGTTTTTTTTTTCTTTTCAAAATAGGTATTTCCATTGTAGTTCTTCTATGTGAACTATTTAAATTGTAATCTTTACCATGTGGAAATATGGTAGGGAAGGGGAACTTTGGAAATGATGTTGTATGTTGTTTTGGAGGACGTCCTCTAGTACTTTTGGTGTAGTACTTTTGGTGGGTTTGTTTTCCATTTTTGTAAATTCATTATGTGCACATTCTTTATAGTGCATTTATTTATGTTACCAAATTTGTAATGGGTATTGTAGAAACTTCTTTGTAAGAGACATTGCCTTGCTTAAGCCCATTTTGGCATTCTTCGTAAAACTTGTTTATGAGTGTTTTATAAACTCATGGAAAGAATGTTCTTGATATAAATTGCACTTTTTGTACTAGAGATTGGAAACCATAAAGTTCCACCACTAGTGCACATTTGAGGCATGTTGCCTTAACTTTGAACTTAATGATTATGAAGCATTGTAATGGTTGTTTAGCCACTCTTGAGTGAGGAGAGTGAGAGGTGTTATTTTGCGCCTTAAGCCTTAAGTGGCTTCATTTTGTAATCATCATTGTAATTAGTTGTATGAGGCAATTTGCCTAAGCCATTTTAGCGATTCATTGTAAACTTAACCAAGAGTGTAGTTATAAACTCTTGGCAAGGTATGCCAAAGATTGTGGTGCATGTATCATCTGCTACAAGTTGCAAGATTATGCAGGTGGCCTTCAACATTTCAGCTCCGAAGAATAAAGGTGAAGGAGATAAGAGATGCGCCTTTCTAGACATTTTCTTTGCAGCAGATGCATGTGTTGGATTTACATTTTGATTCCGAAGTACGTGGGTGAAGAAGTCTTGAAGGGATGTGCCTTTTAACATTTGCATACGGATATAGTTGATACTTTTGGAGACCAAAAGGTTCTTTGTGGGGAGGCGTGATTCGGATAGATTTCGACACATGGAAGGACTTTACTATGTTCCCCAAGTTGATTTTTAGATTGGTGAAGGTGGTGAACTTATATGTTTTGAGTTTTATATTTCTCATGCATTTTATTAATTCTTTGTGAAAAAAGGGTCTCATGCATTCTTATGCTTTTATGATATGTGCATGCAATTAATTATGCTTTATGAGCTTTTGGAAAACTCATATATTATTAACTTTTGATGTAAAATGATTAATACTTGTGAGGGAAGTTAGACTCACGTATTTATCATTAAATTATCATTTTGGAAATTGGTTTTTATGTGAGAAACCACCTCACACCAATTTTCCATTATTCTCAATTATATATTGAGAGAATCAAGGACATGGATGAGGAGTCTTTGGGTGGTTTTGATACTTTTCCCATTATGTGCTTGAAGATAGTTTGAGATCCTACATTCATGGATCTTGTTTTTCCTCTTTTGTAATTAGAACCTATTATTGTGGATCTAGGAGTTAATGCTCTTTCTTAAGAGGGAGTGAGGAAAAACTATATAATGCCTTATGTGAGCCCTTTGAAAGGGGGGAGAGTAATGAAAAATGAATGAGTGGAGTTAGAAAGCCATAGTGCCACTACTCCTAAGCATTGAGAAACTTATTCATGTAAGGTATTATCCTTCTTGATGTATGGAGAGGTATGAGTCTGAGCACTCTTCTTGAATCCTCATTGAAGGAGAATGCATCTCTTATGTAAATAACTTATGAGAAGGTCCCAATAGATTTTGAAGAATGAATGAAAGAAATCCATATTCCAATTGAAGTGGGTCCAGAGATGTAGCCCAGGAGGGGTCAACTTCATTACCAACATTGGTTGTCTCTCTCTCTTGTCTTTTCATATGCTTTATTCAATTTGATTTCATGTATGTTGTATATTCTTGTTTTAAAAGCATGGTTAATCCTGGATTCATATGCCCTTTAATCCTGATGCAAATAACTCGTTAGAAAATGATTCTTGATTGAAAAATTGCATAGATTAAAGTACTCACCCGTTTTCAGATCAACCGTAAAAAAATCGAAACTAAAATTTTTTCGTATACCCAGGGAAAAATAGTTTTGTTTCTCTGTTCCCCGGAAATGACGCCAAAAAGATTTTGTTCCTGAGATTTACTCTAGGCTCACAGAATAATGTTAGGCATCTGAAAATTAAGAGTTTTTTTTTTATAATTCTTTTCTACCTTCAGTTTTAAGATGAAACTTCAAATCAATTTAATGATTAGAAAAAACAGAGGCAGTATCTCTTTCTTTGAGTTTTTTTATAAATATTGAGTATATGAAAATTAGAATTGATTAACAAAACTGTCAAAATAAAGTAAGGTAGCGAATACTGATAAATCTTACCTTATCCACAATAGAAGAATCATGAAGGTTGAGTCTTAAAAGATGAATTGAAATGAGGAGATCCAAATAGATACATGTCTTGTTTTACTCATAGTAATAACAGAGGAAAAGTTGTAGCTAAACAAACTTCCAATTATATGGATGTAACACCCTGTTTCTCCCAATTTGTAATTAATCATAAAATAGGAATTACCATACTAAGGCATGAGGACAATGTAAATGTATTATTGATTGAGTTGCCAAATAACTGACTATGGGGGTAAATCCTTGAAAGTACTAGCCATGATATCACTAGAGGAAGAATGTGAAAACTATACAAGAGGGTTCATATATCAAATAACCCCAAATCTCCCTAGATAAGGATGACAAACCTCCTTTGAATCCCAAGGAAAGAAATCAGTTAATGAAGAAAGAACTGGTGGTTGAACAATCAACCAACCCCATAAATGGAAACATGGGCTGTCAGCCCGAAGCACCACAGTGACATGCAGACCTAAGCTTCCTTCTGACATAAGGAACGGGATAGGTCGATAAAACCTTCCAGGGTAAGGGGGATACAAAAGGGAGAGGAGACACGGGACGAAAGAGCGTAAGCTCATAAAGAAGATGCTCCAGCAGAATCACGAATGAAAGACTGCGAGCTTGATGTGGAAGAGCATCTGAGAAACCTCTCCAAGGCCATAACCGAAAGAGAAAGCTCTGAGTTGCAGAGAACAGGACCCGAGCAGAAGTTGGGACAGAGACATAACTCCTGAGAATTGTGAGAACTCCCTGGTGATATCATGGCTTGGCACGGGGGTGGACAGAGTGCTAAGAATGAATGCCTCTAAGCCTATGGTCGGGTGGAAGGACAAACACCCACAGTCAGTTGGTTGGCGGCAACCTATAATAGATAAGCGATTTCCTACCTTATGTAATTTAGCTGTAACTGTGTATGAATTGGTTATACTGTGTATGTTTCAGGAATTGTACACATTTCTTAATGGATATATTGTATCCCCCTTATTTCTGCTTGATTGTATAACTAGGCCAGTAAGAAATT
>JASDQU010683047.1:24928-42123 GCA_032191745.1 Picea mariana
AGCGAGTCTTTCACTCTGTATTTTTACAGTCTCTGTACATTTATTTCATTAATAGAAATCGTGTATTACTGTATATCTGTGTTTATGGTTGCATCTCTGATACATTTATGTTATATTATTGAATATCTGCGATATCTCAGTTCATTTCTTTATTATATCTCTACTCGCATTTCGTGCCGAAAATAATTTGGATCGGTGGTATCAAAGCAGGCTGCTCTTGATCATTTTTTTAGTGCATGTCCCCAAAAAGGTACGAGTATAGAAAGTTGGGTCTCGATCTTGTCTCTCTTGAAGACAATCACTCTCGCACACCCAAGAAACCCTCAATGGAGGAAGAACAAAAAAACAACGGAGCAGACGATCCTATCAATCTGTTGCTTGAGCAAGCTCTCACGCTACAGAGGAATGAAATGATGGATAATTTTGCCCACATCCTTCAACGCCTGTCGATAGAATTAGGCACATCTTCATCAAGCGACCACTTTGGAGGCACCTCGCATTTCAAGGTACAAGTTAACTTTGATATTCCTGTATTTGAAGGACAGATAGATGCATAAGCCCTAGAGAAATGGTTAACTCTGCTAGAAGGTTATTTCTCTATTCACAATTTTTTTGACAAAGAAAAGATCACCTTCGCACTCCTTAAATATCTCCCTCATGTCAAAAATTGGTGGGAAACTTATTGGGAGAAAAGTTCCACAGAGGAGTCTGGAATATACGGGGCCGATCCCACTTGGGATTTTTTTGTGGATGCGGTAAAGGAACAATATTACCCTGTTGGAAACTATGAGGACCAGTGCATGAGATGGACCACATTGCAGCAAGAGAGGGGCCAAGAAGTTCCAGAGTTCACCAATACCTTCCATACCTTGTGCACTAAGTTGGGTATCAAATACTCTGAGCGACATTTGGTTCTAAAATACCGTGGGGCTCTACACAGATACATCCAGACTGAAATGGATTTTCTGGACATCTCATCACTCGGTGCTGCTTATTGATATGCTGTTAAAATCGAGCAGAAATTTAAGCACCAGAAGAAATGAGAGTTAGGGTATCCAAATCCACAACAATTGAAGTATGACAAATACGGCCCTAACAAACAGTCTCCCGAAAACCAGTCCAAGACACAGGAAAAGAAGGGTCAGGGGAAGACAAAGAAGGACACTGGAAAATGGTGCGAGTTCCACAAAAGCCCCTGGCACAACACCAATGAATGTCACTCAAAACAATCATTGGTGGCTGAGATCAAATACAAAGAGACGAACCTTGATTCATAATTCGATTCTGAAAATAATGGTAAAGGATAGATCATTGACACGGACCCCACTGCTATTGTCACGACCACAAAAATTCAACCAGAAGAACCAATATATCCTGAAGAGGGGGAGCACCTTTTTCATTTATAGATGTGGGTGAAGGGGACCCCATTGAATTTTATTGTTGATAGCAGAAGCCAGAAGAACCTAATCTCAACAGAGGTCATCAAATAGTTGGGACTGTCAACAACACCACACCCATAGCCATACAACATCGGGTGGCTTTGCCAAGGACGAGATCTCCGTGTCAGCCAACAATGTCAATTGTCATATGGCATCCAACCCTTCAAGGATGAGGTATTATGTGATGTTGCCCCACTGGATGTCTGTGATATTCTCTTGGGCCAACCATATATGTGGAAACATCATGTTGTTTATGAGTCTCGACCCCACAGTGTCATTGCTACTTTAGGGGGTCATCTCTACAGAATACCATAGGTAGTTCCAACTATTGTTCCACCTAAAAAGTGTCACAAGGTAGTATCTCATACTGCAAAATTCAACTTCTTCACAATCTTTTTAAAAGGAGAACAAAAGGACACTATAACCACTACAGCCTTTCCCCAAGCACCTTTTATCCAACAGAAGCAGGTCGACAAGGTTGCAGAAAAGCGAAAAGATTCCTTATACACACCGTCCTCTCATGTATCTCGACTTGTTGAACAGCCTCAACCTTAACAGGTTCATTATAGACTTCCACAAACTGAGTAGTGCGACGTCTCCAAAAAGACAAGCAACTCACCAAGATGCAGATTCAACAAACGCTTTTCCTTCTCCCCCGGGAACTCGACGCAATGGAGACCATTTCTTCCTAAAGAGGGAGGATTTATCCAGGTGGATATCGATGGCCACCCACCTTTTCCAACTGGCTCAAAATAGTTTTGTGGCAATTTTGGCAATTTACTATTTTTAGCAGGTTTTAACTTCCGAGGCCATTTTAAGGTCCTAAATGAATGTTTTTCGATATCACAGTTATGAATAATACTTTAAGGTATTATTGAGCCCTCAAAATGAATCTCCTCGATGATACCTTTCCAACGAGCTATTATACAACTAAAACATAGATCGTATGCAAAAGTTACGACCCCGGGAAGTTGATGTACTAACTTACCCAAACGGGGCCCACATGACTTTTGGTGCTACATCTCCTAGGGTTAATTTTTTGGATGTCTAGGGTTTTTGGCATTCCTGTTTATTGTAAAAAGGCCTTCAGAGCCTCATTGTAATCATCTTCTTGCGAATGCGAGTAGCCGTCACATCTCTTATCAGAGATAAGCTGCCACCATTTTAGCGAGTCTTTCACTCTGTATTTTTACAGTCTTTGTACATTTATTTCATTAATATAAATCATGTATTATTGTATATTTATGTTTATGGTTGCATCTCTGATAAATTTATGTTATATTATTGAATATCTGCGATATCTCTATTCATTTCTTTATTATATTTCCACTCGCATTTCGTGCCGAAAATAATCCGGATCAGTGATATCAGAGCAGGCTGCTCTTGATCGTTTTTTCAGTGCATGTCTCCGACGAGGTCTGAGTATATAAAGTTGGGTCTTGATCTTGTATCTCTTGAATACAATCTCTCTCGCACACCTAAGAAACCCTCAATGGCAGAAGAAAAGAAAAACGACGGAGCAGACAATCCTATCAATCTGTTGCTTGAGAAAGCTCTCACGCGACAGAGGGACGAAATGATGGAGAATTTTTCCCACATCCTTCAATGCCTGCCGATATTATCAGGTGCATCTTCATCAAGCGACCACTTTGGAGTCACCTCGGCTTTCAAGGTACAAGTTAATTTTGATATTCCTGTATTTGAAGGATAGATAAATGCAAAGCCCTAGAAAAATGGTTAACTTTGCTAGAAGGTTATTTCTCTGTTCACAATTTTTTGGACAAAGAAAAAATTACCTTTTCACTCCTTAAAGCTCTCCCTCATGTCAAACATTGGTGGGAAACTTACTGGGAGCAAAGTTCCACAGAGGAGTTTGGAATATACGGGGCTGATCCCACTTGGGATTTTTTTATGGATGTGGTAAAGGAACATTATTACCCTGTTGGAAACTATGAGGACCAGTACATGAGATGGACCACACTGTGACAAGAGAGGGGCCAAGCAGTTCCAGAGTTCACCAATACCTTCCATACCTTGTGCACTGAGCTGGGTATCAAAGAATCCGAGTGACATTTTGTTCTGAAATACCATGGGGCTCTTCAGAGATACATCCAGAATGAAATGAGTTTTCTGGACATCTCATCACTCGGTGTTGCTTATCGATATGATATTAAAATCAAGTAGAAATTTAAGCACCAGAAAAAATGGGAGTTCAGGTATCCAAATCTGCAACAATCGAAGTATGACAAAGATGACCCTAACAAATAGTCTCCCGAAAACCAGTCCATGACACAGGAAAAGAAAGATTAGGGGAAGACAAAGCAGGACAATGGAAAATGGTGCAAGTTCCACAAAAGTCCCTGGAACAACATCGATGAATGTCACTCAAAACAATCATTGGTGGCCGAGATCAAAGACAAAGAGCCGAACCTTGATTCAGAATCTGATTCTGAAAATAATCGTAAAGGACAGATCATTAACGCAGACCCCACTGTTATTGCCGCGATCGTAACAATTCAACCAGAAGAACCAACATATCCTGAAGAGGGGGAGCACCTTTTTCATTCACAGTTGTGGGTGAAGGAGACCCCGCTGCATTTTATTGTTGATAGCGGAAGCCATAAGAACCTCATCTCAACAGAGGTCATCAAACAGTTGGGAATGTTGAGAACACCACACCCGCAACCATACAACATCGAGTGGCTTCGCCAAGGATGAGATCTCCATGTCATATAATAATGTCGATTGTCTTACGACATCCAACCCTTCAAGGATGAGGTATTATGTGATGTTGCCCCACTAGATGTCTGTGATTTTCTCTTGGGCCAACCATATATGTGGAAGCACCATGTTGTTTATGAGTCTCGACCCGGTAGTGTCATTGTTACTTTGGGGGTCATCTCTAAAGAATACTAGAGGTAGTTCCGACTACTGTTCCACCTAAAAGGTGTCGCAAGGTAGTATCTCATACTGCAAAATTCATCTTCTTCACAATCTGTTTAAAAGGAGAACAAAAGGACACTGCAACCACTACAACCTTGCCCCAAGCACCTTCTATCCAATAGAAGCAGGTTGACAAGGTTGAAACAAATTGCAAATATTTCTTCTGCACACCTTCCTCTCGTGTATCTCGACATGTTGAATAGCCTCAACCTCAACAGGTTCGTGATAGACTTCCACAAACTGAGCAACGTGATGTCTCCAACAAGACAAGCAACTCACCAAGATGAAGATTCAACAAACGCTTTTCCTTCTCCCAAGGGAACTCAACGCAACAGATTCCATTTCTTCCTAAAGAGGGAGGATTGATCCAGGTAGATATCGCTTGCCACCCACCTTTTCCAACTGGCTCAAAACAACTTTCTGACAATTTTGGCAATTTACTATTTTTAGCAGGTTTTAACTTCCAGGGCCATTTTGAGGGCCTAAATGAAGGTTTTTCGTGATCAAGGTTCTCAATGATATTCGATGGCATGATTGAGCCCCCAAAATGAATATCCTTGATGATACCTTTCCAACGAGCTATTATATGCCTAAAACGGAGATCGTATGCAAAAGTTACGACCTCGGGAAGTTGATGTACTAACTTACCCAAACGGGGCCCACATGACTTTTGGCGCTACATATCTTAGGGTTAGGTTTTTGGATGTCTAGGGTTTTTGGAATTCCTATTTATTGTAAAATGGCCTTTAGAGCCTCATTGTAATCATCTTCTTGCAAATGTGAGTAGCCGTCACATCTCTTCTCAGAGATAAGTTGCCACCATTCTAGCGAGTCTTTCACTCTATATTTTTACAAACTCTGTACATTTATTTCATTAATAGAAATCGTGTATTGCTGTATATCTATGTTTATGGTTGTATATTTGATACATTTATGTTATATTATTGAATATCTGCGATATCTCTGCTCATTTATTTATTATATCTTTGCTCGCATTTCGTGGCGAAAATAATCTGGATCAGTGGTATTAGAGCAGACTGCTCTTGATCATTTTTTCAGTGCATGTCCCCGACGAGGTTCGAGTATAGCAAGTTTGGTCTCAAGCTTGTATCTCTTGAAGACAATCGCTCTCTCACACCCAATAAATCCTCAATTGCGGAAGAAAAGAAAAACGACGATGCAAATGATCCTATCAATCGGTTGCTTGAGCAAGCTCTCACGTGACAGAGGGAAGAAATGATGGAGAATTTTTCCCACATCCTTCAACTCCTGCCGATAGCATCAAGCGCATCTTCATCAAGTGGCCCCTTTGGAGGAACCTCGCCTTTGAAGGTACAAGTTAACTTTGATATTCTTGTATTTGAAGGACAGATAGATGCAGAAGCCCTAGAAAAATGGTTAACTCTGCTAGAAGGTTATTTCTCTGTTCAAAATTTTTTCGACAAAGAAAAGATCACCTTCGCACTCCTTAAAGCTCTCCCTCATGAAAAACATTGGTGGGAAACTTACTGGGAGTAATGTTCCACAGAGGAGTCTGGAATTTACGGGGCCGATCCCACTTGGGTTTCTTTTGTGGATGCAGTAAAGGAACAATATTACCCTGTTGGCAACTATGAGGACCAGTACATGAGATGGACCACACTGCGGCAAGAGAGGGGCCAAGCAATTCCAGAGTTCACCAATACCTTCCATACCTTGCGCACCAAGCTAGGTATCAAAGACTCCGAGCGACATTTGGTTTTGAAATACCATGGGGCTCTACACAGATACATCCAGACTGAAATGGATTTTCTAGACATTTCATCACTCGATGCTACTTATCGATATGCTGTTAAAATCGAGCAGAAATTTAAGCACCAGAACAAATGAGAGTTCGAGTATCCAAATCTTCAACAACCAAAGTATGACAAAGACAACCCTAACAAACAATCTCCCAAAAACTAGTCCAAGACATAGGAAAAGAAGGGTCAGGGGAAGAAAAAGAAGGACACCGGAAAATGGTGTGAGTTCCACAAAATCCCCGGGCACAACACCAATGAATGTCGCTCAAAACAATCATTAGTGGTTGAGATCAAAGACAAAGAGACGAACCTTAACTCATATTTTGATTCTAAAAATAATGGTAAATGACAGATCTTTGACGCGGACCCCACTGCTATTGTTGCGACCGCAACAATTCAACCAGAAGAACCAATAGATCCTGAAGAGGGGGAGGACCTTTTTCATTCATAGATGTGGGTGAAGGAAACCCTGCTGCATTTTAGTGTTGATAGCGGAAGCCAGAAGAACCTCATCTCAGCAGAGGTTATCAAACAATTGGGACTGTCAACAACACCACACCCAAAACTTACAACATCAGGTGGCTTCGCTAAGGACGAGATCTCTGTGTCAGCCAACAATGTCGATTGTCATACGACATCCAACCCTTCAAGGATGAGGTATTATGTGATGTTGCCTCACTAGATGTCTGTGATGTTCTCTTGGGCCAACCATATATGTGGAAGCTCCATGTTGTTTATGAGTCTCGACCCTGCAGTGTCATTGTTACTTTGGGGGGTCATCTCTACAGAATACTAGAGGTAGTTCTGACTACTGTTCCACCTAAAAAGTGTCGCAAGGTAGTATCTCATACTGCAAAATTCAGCTTCTTCACAATCTGTTTAAAAGGAAAACAAAAGGACACTGCAACCACTACAGCCTTGCCATAAGCACCTTCTATCCAACAGAAGCAGGTCGACAAGGTTGCAGCAAAGAACAAAGATTACTTCTGTACACCGTCCTCTCATGTATCTCGACATGTTGAACAGCCTCAACCTCAACAGGTTCGTGATAGACTTCCACAAACTGAGCAACGCGACGTCTCCAGCAAGACAAGCAACTCACCAAGATGCAGATTCAACAAATGTTTTTCCTTCTCCCCCAGGAACTCAACGCAATGGAGTCCATTGCTTCCTAAGGAGGGAGGATTGATCCAGGTGGATATCGGTGGCCACTCACCTTTTCCAACTGGCTCAAAACAACTTTATGGCAATTTTGGCAATTTACTATTTTTAGCAGGTTTTAACTTCCGGGGCCATTTTGAGGGCCTAAATGAAGGGTTTTAGAGATCGAGGTTCTCAATGATATCCAAAGGCATTATTTAACCCCCAAAATAAATCTCCTCGACGATACCTTTCCAACGAGCTATTATATGCCTAAAACAGAGATCGTATACAAAAGTTACGACCCCAGGAAGTTGATGTACTGACTTACCCAAACGGGGCCCACATGACTTTTGGTGCTACATTTCCTAGGGTTAGGTTTTTGGATATCTAGGGTTTTTGGCATTCCTATTTATTGTAAAAAGGCCTTTAGAGCCTCATTGTAATCATCTTCTTGCAAATGCGAGTAGCTGTCACATCTCTTCTCAGAGATAAGTTGCCACCATTCTAGCGAGTCTTTCACTCTATATTTTTACAGTCTCTGTACATTTCTTTCATTAATAGAAATTGTGTATTACTATATATCTGTGTTTATGGTTGCATCTATGATACATTTATGTTATATTATTGAATATCTGCAATATCTCTGTTCATTTCTTTATTATATCTCCACTTGCATTTCGTGTTGAAAATAATCCGGATCAATGGTATCAGAGCAGGCTGCTCTTGATCATTTTTTCAATGCATGTCCCCGACGAGGTCCGAGTATATAAAGTTGGGTCTCGATCTTGTATATCTTGAATACAATCGCTCTTGCACACGCAGGAAACCCTCAATGGCGGAAGAAAAGAAAAACAATAGAGCAAACGATCCTATCAATCTGTTGCTTCAACAAGCTCTTAGGTGACAGAGGGACAAAATGATGGAGAATTTTTCCCAGATCCTTCAACGCCTGCTGATAGCATCAGGCACATCTTCATCAAGAAACCACTTTGGAGGCACCTCGCCTTTGAAGGTAAAAGTTAACTTTGATATTCCTGTATTTGAAGGATAGATAGATGCAGAAGCCCTAGAAAAATGGTTAACTCTGCTAGAAGGTTATTTCTTTGTTCACAATTTTTCCGAAAAAGAAAAAATCACCTTCACACTCCTTAAAGATCTCCCTCATGTCAAATATTGGTGGGAAACTTACTGGGAGAAAAGTTCCATATAGGAGTCTGGAATATACGGGGCCGATCCCACTTGGGATTTTTTTGTGGATGCGGTAAAGGAACAATATTACCCTGTTGGAAACTATGAGGACCAGTACATGAGATGGACCACACTGTGGCAAGAGAGGGGCCAAGCAGTTCCAGAGTTCACCAATACATTCCATACCTTGCACACCAAGCTGGGTATCAAAGACTCCGAGCGACATTTGGTTCTGAAATACTGTGGGGCTCTACACAGATACATCCAGACTAAAATGGATTTTTTGGACATCTCATCACTCAGTGTTGCTTATCAATATGTTGTTAAAATTGAGAAGAAATTTAAGCACTAGAACAAATGGGAGTTCAGGTATCCAGATCCACAACAATCGAAGTATGACAAAGACAACCCTAACAAATAGTCTTCTGAAAACCAGTCCAAGAAATAGGAAAAGAAGGGTCAAGGGAAGACAAAGAAGGACACCGGAAAATGGTGCAAGTTCCACAAAATCCCCTGGCACAACACCGATGAATGTCACTCAAAACAATCATTGGTGGTCGAGATCAAAGACAAAGAGCCGAACCCTGATTTAGAATTTGATTATGAAAATAATGGTAAAGGACAGATCATTGACACAGACCCCACTGCTATTGTCACGACCACAATAATTCAACCAGAAGAACTAATAGATCCTGAAGAGGAGGAGCACCTTTTTCATTCACAGATGTGGGTGAACGGGACCCCGTTGCATTTTATTGTTGATAGCGGAAGCCAAAAGAACCTCACCTTAGCAAAGGTCATCAAAAAGTTGGGACTATCGACAACACCACACCCGCAACCATACAACATCGGGTGGCTTCACCAAGGATGAGATCTCTGTGTCAGCCAACAATGTCGATTTCCATACGGTATCCAACCCTTCAAGGATGAGGTATTATGTGATATTGCCCCACTAGATTTCAGTGATGTTCTCTTGGGCCAACCATATATGTGGAAGCGCCATGTTGTTTATGAGTCTCGACCCCGCAGTGTCATTTTTACTTTGGGGGGTCATCTCTACAGAATACCAGAGGTAGTTCCAACTACTGTTCCACCTAAAAAGTGTCACAAGGTAGTATCTCATACTGCAAAATTCAGCTTCTTCACAATCTGTTTAAAAGGAAAACAAAAGGACACTAAAACCACTACAACCTTGCCCCAAGAACCTTCTATCCAACAGAAGCAGGTCGACAAGGTTGCAGCAAAGAGAAAATATTCCTTCTGCACATTGTCCTCTCATGTATCTCAACTTTTTGAACAGCCTCAACCTCAACAGGTTCATGATAGACTTCCACAAACTGAGCAACACGACGTCTCCAGCGAGACAATCAACTCACCAAGATGCAGATTCAACAAACGATTTTCCTTCTCCCCCAGGAACTCAACACAATGTATACCATTGCTTCCTAAGGAGGGAGGATTGATCCAGGCAGATATCGCTGGCCACCCACCTTTTCCAACTGGCTCAAAACAACTTTCTGGCAATTTTGACAATTTACTATTTTTAGCAGGTTTAAACTTCTGGGGCCATTTTGAGGGCCTAAATGAATTTTTTTTAATATAAAGGTTCTCAATGATAGAAATAGATATGTTTGAGCCCCCAAAATGAATCTCCTTGACGATACCTTTCCAATGAGCTATTATACGCCTAAAACGAAGATCGTATGCAAAAGTTACGACCCCGGGAAGTTGATGTACTAACTTATCCAAACGGGGCCCACATGACTTTTGGCACTTCAACTCCTAGGGTTAGATTTTTGGATGTCTAGGGTTTTTGGAATTCCTATTTATTTTAAAAAGGCCTTCAAAGTCTCATTGTAATCATCTTCTTGCGAATGCGATTAGTTGTCACATCTCTTCTCAGAGATAAGCTGCCACCATTCTAGCGAGTCTTTCACTCTGTATTTTTACAGTCTCTATACATTTCTTTCATTAATAGAAATCGTGTATTATTGTATATCTGTGTTTATGGTTGCATCTTTGATACATTTATGTTATATTATTGAATATTTGCGATATCTCTGTTCATTTCTTTATTATATCTTTGCTCGCATTTCGTGCCGAAAATAATCCAGATCAGACTCAAGAACCATTCTTCTAATCTGTACATATTTCCTAGAAGAATAAATGTCCTGGACCTTTTTCCGTCTGGGGAAATCTCTATCCATCGATCATCCTTCTAGCTGATAATCATTTTCAACACTACCGATAGTTTTCAAGGCAATCGGAACAATGTCATTCAATAGAACACAACTGTGTCTATCCATAGTAGTACACAACTACAGTCCAGTGGTACACTGCCACACCAAGTAGCACACAGATACTTGATTGGTGACATATAGTCACAATTGGAACACATCCACCATAATAGTATATATCTACTGTCTGGAGACATTCAGTCTCCATAACAATCATATCATCTGATATCAACCTGCACATAAAACATTGTTATGATATAAATTGAATCATCTGGGCCATTCTTCCACTCACATCTCTGAGATTTGAAAGAGCATCTGCCCTCAGAATGTAAAACATCAATGATGATCTATCTGGACTATTCTTCTCAAGCAATGAAGAATAATTGTCTCGATTTCTGAGCCTGGACCATTCACCTATCTGGGCCATTCCTCCGGCACTAAACAAAGTGCAACCTGGAGAGAATGAATCTGCCCTAGGGAATGCTTGTCTCTGATTGTTGAACCTAGATCATTCACCTATCCGGGCCATTCTTCTGACACTAAACAAAGTGAAACTTGGAGAGAATGAACCTTCCCTAGGGAATGATTGTCTGGACCATTTCCTAAGGAAATGACTGTCTTGAACCAACATCCAAAATGGACTATTCTTCGAAACTACTCACAACTGTGAGCTTTGAAAGAATGACTGTCTAGCGAGGTAGACCAGTATTCTTGACCACTATTGAGAGTGACTGTCAAGAAGAGAGACTGTCCTAGACCATTCCCCCACATTGGCCACAAGGGGAATCACTTTCTATGGTACATCAACAATCCATAGAACCATTTTCATTACGAAAAATGACCGTTCGATCTAGATCATTTTTCGAATTGGAAAATTCTTGTCCGTCAGAAATCTCAAACCACTTTCTGAACTAGAAAGGAACTGTTCATCCTGGACCATTTTTTCAATAAGGAAGTCGTCTCCATGAGCTCTAGCTTGAGTACACAAACTCTTTCATCTTGGACAAAGGTTTTACCAAAATGTTTTCTTATTTGCTCATCTGTGGAGATATATATTGGAGAACCACTTTCTCTTTTCTAGAATTCATCATAGAGAATGAAATGCTTGATCTCAATGTACTTCGGTCTTTCTGGAACACTGGTTTTCTCTGAAGGATTCATATAGCTCTGATCAATATAGTATATCATTGTTGGATTCATCTTTTGTTTCTTGCTAGCTCATAACATCATGACAAGGGTCAAACTAGAACATATCCAAGTGGTACTTCTTCTGCCATCGTGAGAGTTTGTCATGGATTAGAAATCCATCATCTTGGAGTTCTGAGTAACCATTTTGATACAATGTCTCTGTTATATAAAGTTTTCACCGCGCTTATGTTGTGCATTGTAGGTTCTTTACCAAGTTGTCTTATTTCATATGCATGCAAGGCTCTCTTTATGGTATACCTTAAAGCCTTGAGGTTGCTCTACATATGCTCTTTGTTTAATTATTCTAGAGAACAGTCTTTTCATTCATCTGATGTCAACTCCAACCCATCGATATTGTGAACAATATAATGGCTCATGTAGCATCATAGTCTTCTCCCTCCATCTGGGAGAACCTCTAGTTCTAAATATCGCAATGTTTACATTCATGAGTCTTCCATATACTGTTCTTCATCACAACTTTTAGTTCCTCTGCTTGATTTCTTTTAGCGAGTTCATATTAGGCTGGTAGTCTTGTGATTCTCGATATAATGACTAGTTGTTCTGGATTTTCTTTCTTTCTTAGAATCTTCATGTTCTTCCTCATGTTTCTCTTTAGCTCTTGGGTCCATGGAGTTTTCTATATATTCCATGCCCTGAAGCTTCCAACTTTCTTCCTTTCATCATAGGATCATGGATGTGGATGGAAAACCAGGGATACTTTAAGGMTTCTTTTTGAAGAAGGCTTCTTCTAAAGTCAAGTTGAACACGTGTTTCTTTTCATGGTTGATATCATGGATAGATACTTCATCATCTTCAATGGATCATATAATTTAGGATTATCTCCCTCCTAATCCTTTATTCATGCATGAATGCATGCTCTTCTTTTGGAAATATATAATCGGCTCCCTCCATCTAATCAAGTCCACGCTTCTGTTTGCATCCTTATTTGCTTCTGCAAAGTGTCATAATTCTTTCTCCAATTTCCTCTTGATTACTGACTTTTTTCTGTGTTTAATTCTTCTAGTTTTCTTCAATATTGATTACGATTTCAACTTATCTTACAAATGTTACTTATGTAATAACTTCCACATGAATTTTTACAAGGTGTTGTTGATGTACTTCATCCTTTCATGTGTATTGTCCTGTCTTATAGTCATTGTGATAACAATCATTATCCTGTTGTTCTTCCATAGGTATAGTTTCTCTTTGAACATCTTATATTCTAAGAAACAGATATGCAAGATATGTACAAAAAACATGGTATGTAAAAGAACTATGAAGAGTATTGTTACCTTGTCTTAGAAGAAGAAGTCTATTTTGTCTTGCTTGGATTTCTTTGAGGGTTCCCTTTCTTCAAAAACTTATGCTTTGTGTGTTTCCTTTCTTTTCTTTAACTCGGGACAATTATTCTTGTAGTGACCATACTTTCGACAATTGAAGCATTGTATTCTTGACATATCTTTCTCTTGATTTGGTTTCTTCCTGGAGCCAAACTTCTTTTTATTCCTGAAATTCTTGAACTTTGTTGTGAAGGCTTGATCATCATATTTCTTTTGGGGTTTATCTTTTTCATTGATCCTTGATTCTTCTTGTGCACAACAAGTCCAAATTTCTTCAAATGTAGGATACTCCTTCCTTGTGTTCATGCTTGTGGCAAATGCATCCCATGTCTTGGGAAGACCATTAAGTACTATATTTACCAGTTCCTTCTCTGAAATGATTTCTTCAATAGCTTGTAGTTGATCTCTTAACTGAGAGATTCTCACAAAGTATGATGTTATGTTGTCATCATCATTCATCTTCATGTCACAGAGCTCATTCTTCAGACTCATTACTTGTCCAATGTTTCTGACTAAGAAGAGTTTTGTTAGGGCATCGTACATATTTTTAGATGAATCAAGATGTGAGATGTAGGGTATCAAGTGGTCTTTTATAGAATCCACTATGATACTCATGGAATTGATGTCATTGTCTTTGAACTTCTCCATAACTACAACGTTCTGCGGTTCCTTCTCTTTTCCTTTTTCAAACTTTGGTTCCACAATATTTCCTTTCACGATATCCAACGCTTTATTCTTGGCAAGGATGAGATCAATCCTTGTATTCCATGCTATGAAGTAAGAATCCCCTTCTAACTTGTTTTTTGACTTCATAGAGTAAGTCATGGCTGCTTTGACTTTGTCAACCCTAGATTTGACCAAAAACTCAAACTTGACATCTTAGCTTGCTGAGAGTACTAGGAGATGCACTAGGCTAGGGTGCACTAGTCTATCCAAAAATTAGTTCAATCCCTTCACTTAAGCTTCCTCAACGAGAGGGTTAGGTTTTCGTTGTTACAACAAAAACTGGTTGCAATTGCAACTGCAACTGAGCAAATCCTCCCAATCTATCTTCCAACGGTTAGACTGTTCGAAGATAGTGTGGGCCCATAACCTATTAGAATATAATGGATGTGCTCATTTAACCATAGATAATATCACTATTTTCACCCAACCGTAGGCTGAAGCCACCCCCGAGCACCTTAACCTTGTCAGAGAATCATTCTGGAAGCAAACCCTAGGTTGGATATCCAAACAAAGGTGTTGCACCTTTCTCCAAGGATAGTGCACCAAGAAATAGCAACAAGAGATGATCAGAGAGTCCAAACCATAACCAAGAGAGAGTCCAAGACAAAACTGAAATCTTCTAGTTGCAACAACTGCAACGATAACTCTCCTACAAACTTGTGCACAAACTGGCCAACTGCAGTGCGCACAAGTGTTGCTTCTGCAATTATAAGAATACTGGCCAGAATGAAGACTAGCCTCTTGTATTTATACTAACTTTGGCATACTGCTTGGGCCGACTTCTCATTCTGGGTACTAATTATTTAGTATATAACATTTCCTTTAGACGACTTCTTCTCTTGGAGGCTAATAACCTAATACAAGTCATTCTCTTGAGCTGACTTGTCTTCTAGGGTTATTAACCAACTAATTAGGGTTTCTTCTTTCTTCCTGGAATATTTTGTTCTCGTCAGGTTTACACGCGGAGGTAAATACCTCCCACAACTACCATAATATCAACACATATGACCTCCATTTTTTATTCTATAAAATGTTGGAATAATTTGACACATAGGGATATCCAAAGAAAGGATGAACACAAGGAATTTCCTTCTTTTTTGTATCCTTTCCTTTTCTTCTCTTTTGTTCAAAAGAGAAACCATCCACATTGTCCTTGCGTGAAGAAAAATTTCCACATCATAAACTGATTATGAATTCTTAAACACTTGCTATGTATTCATGATCAATACAGGACAATCATCTAGCACTTACCAAATTTTAAAATTTGGTCCCCACTTGATTAAGTATGAATCAAAATCACTCTAGTTGATGGGTGACAAGATAACACATCAACAGTCCCATATTATGTTGAGCCACGTTAAGCTATTGATTTTTAACATCTTGTAACTCTACCATAGATCTAAGTGGGATATTGAGTAATTGAATTCCTTCTATAATTTCATAAAATTGAAGGCGTTAGGGTGATTGTGAAGTTTGTAGATCAATATGGACATAGTGGGATCCTAGTGGGGTCCATGCTAGTCATCGAGGCCACCTAGCTAGTGGAAATTGTACATATTGGTATTGATGATGTTCAACTAGATTTAATATGGATAAATACCTTAAGATAGGGTTCGTGACCTTGTTTTTATATTTTCTACTCAAGTGTAACAAAAAATCCAAGTAGGGTCAAATGGAGGGATTGAACTCTATAAGAAAAAAAGATAGGTGCAATGTGTTGATGATTATATAGTGTAAACATTTGTCATGTTGAGTTGTTTCATATCGGTGAGGAGTAGTGATGTGGATTATGATGTTGACATGTGGAGATAGTGTGTATTTATGGAGATATTTGGGATATTTCCATACAAATTTCCTTGTCAATGTGTGGGATAGATAATGCACTCCACTCTTATGAGTGTGGATGTGTGGGTGGGTTGTAAATGTGTTACTTTGTAATATATTAGAGTGGGGGTGAAAGTGTTCATTTGTAATGGGTGCCAACCCTCACTTCGGACAATTCATTGAGTTAAAGTCAATCAAACTTCTATAATTGATTAAGTAGATATGCATTTCAYRTGAACTCTCATAGCTTTGTACTCTTATTTTATGTGTTGTGGAAGRAAGAGATGGTCAAACTAACATATTTTTTTATTTATRGAACCATATGAGAGATTYAGATGAACTTGATAAATACAAAAATTATGGATCGAACCATATCAATTTGTCTTATTAGTAATGAACCATGCATGCTTACCTAAAAGCCTAATTTAGGGACCTCACTTTTAGAGTGTGTATTACTTGTCCTYYAAATTTTATTCAAGTTAACATGTGTAAGTGCATGCAATGAAAACACTRTGAAATGCATAGAGGTTGTTGATAAGTGCATCTTCATGGATAATTTTAAGGACATAAATTTATCTTGAAATGTAAAAAACCTTGKTGAATCTTAGTAGTCCTTAATATGCTAGTTGTAAAATGTTTGGCGATATTTTTGTAAAAGTATTCAAATTTCTAAGGATTTTATATAGTTTCTATAAAATTATGGYGATTTTAAAGGTAAAATAATTTTATCCTATAGAATTTGGGTGARTCATTTTTAGAAAAAATGGAAATTGACGAATTGTTTTTTGGAGAAAAACATGGAAAATTATCCCCTAAAATTTTCCCCAATCTTCTTCGAAAGATACCCAAACATTGCAGGGTCCTAGGGATTTKTCTCAAATGGTAGAGTGATCTCTTTYGATGAAAAAKATATAGGGTTCAATACTCCACATATCCCTTTTCATTTCATCTTTCAATGGGTTGAATGGTGTAACACTTGTTTTAGTTTTTGTGGACATGTTTATTGGAACAAAAATAAACACTAACATGTAACACTAATAGTAGACAATGGCATCTTGGGAGTAAGAATGCAGTAACTTGGTCCAACATCATATATAAGTATCAACATGTTGTAATATGAATCCTTGGATGGTTGGATTCAACCTAGAAGAAGACATTCCCACAATGTTTCCAGTGTAGATTTGTCTACCACCACCCATCGTTGATATTTTAGGATGGCATGACATTTCAATTAATCAAAAATAACATTGGGAAATTTGTAGGCATAGTGGATCTAAAGGCATGCCAATATTAATTTACATGCATATGTGAAGATGTTTCTTTAGAGAAAGGTAAATCATATTAGGCAATACAATTAAATCTAGATGGTTGATGTCATTCCTAGGA
>JASDQU010683047.1:43054-55451 GCA_032191745.1 Picea mariana
AGGATGGCATGACATTTCAATTAATCAAAAATAACATTGGGAAATTTGTAGGCATAGTGGATCTAAAGGCATGCCAATATTAATTTACATGCATATGTGAAGATGTTTCTTTAGAGAAAGGTAAATCATATTAGGCAATACAATTAAATCTAGATGGTTGATGTCATTCCTAGGATTTGTAATATGACCAATGTTTGTTTAAGTGTAACAAGTGCCATGAATATGGTCACTTTGATAAACTCTAGGAAATGGGGCAATATCCTCTACCTCAACTAGGAAAATAAACAACCCATGTAAATAGTTAATCAATAGAAGGGTAAACCACCTCTCAAGCCTAGCTAGGAAAAAATGTTTGCTTCAATGACAAACATGTCTAATAGTTGGGAGAGTAATGAAAATGATGATGAGGAGTTATTAGAAGCCACAAAAAAAGAGATGGAGGAGCAATGAGAAAAAAAAGAAGGGGATATTCAAAAGGTGGAGAATGTGTATGATTGGAAAGAAGAAGAAAAATATTCTGAGAAGTAGGAGAACTATCTCACTAGCAAGGACACCCTTTTGATTCATGAAGCAACAAATCCAGAAGGAAGCATGGATGTAATGAACCCTTTACTTACATTATCATAACAAAACATAAGTACACACCATGTACAAAATGTGAGCATGGAGAAAAACTCCAATATAGATAAGTTACACAATAAATACTTAAAGAATATGGGGGCCCCCTCCAAATAACCAAATACCTTTATACATCACAATTCACATGTCCATAATAATGAATACATGATCTCTATATATACCTATTCACACACTACACATGAAGCCCCTTTACTATTAGGCTGACCCTATTATACATATATTTACACATTACATGTACATATATCGCCATACATGCCTCCCCTTGGGGTCATATCATATACATTTATCCCTATATATTCCCCCCTTGGGTCATAACATAGTACCCTCCTTCAAAAATATTTGTCCTCAAAGATTTCCAATTAAATGCTTCACATGTGATGAAACCTAGTAATATGGTTTTCTTATGTGCTTGCTTTCTTCATTCCATTGATGATGATCTATCCATCCAAAATCAATTCTTTATGGGCTTAATCATTGGTTTCTAGTTGTTGCATACATTTCTTTCCTTTGATTTCATGTATTTTTGTTGTAGGTTCTCCAATTTGTAGTGGTTTTTGGTCTCTGATAATATCTTGTTGAAGAGTGGTTTTGTGATGCCTTGTTCCATGAATATTGAAAAGTATTCCATCTTCTTCCTTCATAATGATAATATTGACCTTCTTGTCTTCCTTGAAATGTTTTATGGTAATGAGGGTGTCAATATGGTTCCACTTTTGATGATTTTTCTTCACTCTGCATGTGCATTTCATCTATATTCTTTTCATAGACAATGGAATCCTCTATCTTCCTTTCTTTCTCTTTAATTTTTCTAGGCTTGGAGATAATACCATCATATTTGGCATGTACATCCTCTATATTGAGTTCAACTTCTTCAAGTATCTTCTGGTGACATTCTTGAATATTGTGTTCTTTCTCCTTTTGGAGCTACAATGTCACCCCATTTATCAAATTCTGATGTCCTTCTTCAATTTTGGATTGCATTTCTGATTTTACCTCATCAGTATTTAGGGATTTCTCAACCTTCTTGAAAATTTTCTCTTCAAGTCTTTTGGTAGATTCTTCATCCAAGATCCTTGTTTCTTCTTGATTTTCATAATTCTTCTTTTCTTCTTTCAATATCTTAACCTCATCCAATAGTTTTTTATTATGGTTTCGTAATCTACATACCTCTTCATCCTTCCTTTTCAATTCTTCTCTTGAATCATCCTTTTCCCCCTTTTCTTTGCTACTCTTTTCTTTCTTTGGGTTCTTAATCTCCTTAATGAGTGATTCATTAATGGATCCTATATTATATATCTCCTCGCCCTTCTTCTTAACCTATTCCTTTGCTTCTTCTTAATCTATTCATCATGAATTATATACAATTTCTCCATTTTTTTTTATCCCCAATCCATTTATTTGAGGAGAGTTCATCAAATTTTCCCATGCGGGGGAGAGTTTAGTACCTTCATCAAGGCTATCCCACCACTTAAAAACTTCACCCTTCAAGTAAAATCCTATCATCAAAGGTCTCAAAGTAGTTTTCTTTATCATTCTCAACCATTCCTCAGGATTGATTTCATCTTTATCTTCATCTCCACTAAAGCTAGGTATTGCCATTGATTCTTAATTGAGGTTGTTATAGCGCAAGTTGTAGGTTGGGAAAATCCTGACCCAACCACAAAGAAAGTGCTACAACTTGGGAATCCTACACCCAATGTCACCTTGATGTAGGTCCCACACTTCAAGGGTGACTAGGTCACTCTAGGGAGGCAATCCCGGTGACCCTAGGGGGATTGAGATGGATATGGAGATGGATGGAAGTGAATCCCCATAGGTATAATACTTCTCTAGGTGATTGTACCTGCCCAAGACACAAGAAAATACACTTTGTAATAATATAGGTTAGTTGGATCAACAAGTTAAGCTTATTGTCCCTAATTTGCAATAGTAAATGACAATTTGTATCAACAAATAAAATATTTAAATCAACATACAAAGATATAAATTAGTTTAGTAAATCAACATCAATATTAGCAATGAATATAGGTTGAAAGATGGCACTTAAGAAGCTAAAGAAGATGGTTGTTGTAAAAATGTGTTTTCTACAGAAAATTGCAGCCTTATGTCTGTAGCATTTAGTGGCATGTAGAAACAAAATAAACCATGGAAAAGTGCCAAGAACTAGCCAAAATATGTTCCCTAGTTAGTAGAGTAAGTGAGAAAAATTTAGGAGTTAGTATAGGTTTAGTTTAGGAGTTATGAGAATGTTAGTAGGTAGGGTTATGCATCCCTAATGGTTGTAGCTTAAATTTTGTAACAAAAAATAGAGTAGTGGGAGAGAGGGGACGCCCTAGTAGGGGAAGACTCCTCTCAATGAGGCAAATCAAATTCAAGCAAGAAAACTTTCAAAAGACCAAAAATCGTGTTTCCCAAGGAAATAATTTTATATCTCCAATGCAAAAAAAGTATGACTAGTTCCTTTAGTATTAGGTTAATGGAGTCAAATAAACAAAGATCTCAGAGAAACTACCTCCTTGGGGGTGTAAGCCCTTATACTTCCCAAGGAAAGTTTCTCTAAGCTAGGGTTTAATCTAAGAGGGTGTATTCCCTTATACTTCCCACCTAGCTCCTAGAATAACAATACTTGACTTGAAAAAAATGATAGCATAATAGTAAAATACCATACCAATATCAAGATAAATGCCAATACAATCCACCATAAGAGCTAGAAAAACATCATCCAAGGCTAGCGCCTCACTCCATCAACCATTCATAAATATAACCATAAACAAGTGCACACGAGATAAAAGAGCCAAGTGTGGCGCAAATTTCAGACCAAGTCCTCTCACAAGTGGGAGAGTTATGATTTAAAATGAGATCTTATGATCTCTATTTATACAAAATGTAGCTAACATAGTTTACCCACAAATTAAGGATTTTTTGGCACAGGGGTAGACCCAGGCTTCAATGCTCAAGAGCACACCAACAAAACCCTAACCATCGGCCCTTTCGACAACACCTATGAAGCAGATGAAGTGTCACCTGAGGTAGAGGCAGGGGTGGTTGCAGGACTCCAGTGTCTGCAACCTTAGCTGGGACACATATCTATGATTATAATATTCTATCAAGCACCCAACAGTTACAGTTCATCAATATTTAACCAGTATCTACTTCACAGTAAAAAATCTAATCACAGAGCATCGCAGTATTCACCCAAATCTAGTATAGTCGAGCACTAAGCACATTCACATAGGCTAGATCTAACACTTATTCATATTATTAAGCACAAAACATCAACATATCTATCTATCATTTATCTATGTCAAAGAACTAAGAAAGTAAACACATAAACACATCAATACATTGTACAAAGCATAACAACATAGGATATACATGGTTCACCCCCATCCTGGGGCTACGTCCACCAACTCTTCTTCTCTTTTATTATCTTCTGTCAATCTTCTACATGCACAGAGCCACAAGATCCTACTCCGCATAGGATAGGAGATCTGCACGCACCTCGCCAGATCCTCCTTCCCTGAGCTAGGTTACAACACAAAGATTCTACTCAATCTCTTACAGTCACTTAGCCTTGCAAGTCTCACACAGCATGCACAAAACATGTACACATATCACTTTCACTTAGCACTTGATATCATACACTTGCGTACTTGCACTTAGCATCAAATACACCCCCTACTTACATCGCCTATATTTCTATTTATACATTACAAAATGGGCATAAACATGGGTAAACCCATGGACCACATCCCCATACCCGTTACATAATCTCAAAACCAAAAAATCCCTAAACAAGGGGCCGAGATCTCGCGATCTCTGCTTCGAATTGCACTTCGCCTTCGACAACATGTCGAAGTCCCAAAATAGGTCAAACATGAACAAGGATCCTCAAAACTTGGTCAAGGGCCAACAACCCCCCAACACTCACTTGTGACTCGTCTTGAGTCACTCTGGTCTGGGTAGCTCTTCTTCAAAAACCTCGAGCTTGGCTTGAGATGCTTCAACCTGTTGCTGTGCCAAGGCCTCCTACTAGGAAAAATCTTGGATAAACACTTCGTTGACAGTTCCCTCTAAGAGTTTTTCGACTGTAGTGACTACTTGTTCCATCTTTGTTCCTCGACCTTCAATATCCTCAAATAGTTGGCATGCTTCGTCCCTGACTGGATGGAGCCTCTGAGTCACTTCCATGACTTTGCTTTGTATGGTGTGGACCTATTGTTGAGCAGTGCGCTCTTCCTGGGATCGCTTCATTCTTTCAACTACTAACAAGAGCTTCAACTGCACCTGTACTATTGCTACTTGCTTCTTTGCCTCCTGGAGATGTGACTCTATTGCCTTTAGTTCAGGGTCTTTAGTAAGTCGCTCGTATGTTTGTGCACTTCTACTGCTAAGTTGTTTACATTCCATAGAGAATGCTTTGATCCTCTCAACTATTCTTCGGGCAGTGGCTTCTCTTTGATATCTCACGTCCTGCAGGGTACTTGGCATAGTTTGTAGTTATAGGTCTGTGATTCGCTGTTGAAGCTGCTAGATAGCTTCCGCAAGCTGTGCTACTTGTTGCTCCACTGGTTCTTCCACTTTTTGATCTAAACCTGTCATAGAGAAAAGTGCTCTGTTGACTGCTTCTTTGATTCTGAGCTGCTCTACGAGAAACTTCTCTCTCTCTTGTTTGACTTGCACTCTCTCCTCTTCGAACTTGGAGTGGAGGTCATCCTTCCTTCTCCTGCTGTGCAACTCGACATTGTTCTACCCTTTCTTGTTGTGCTTGCTTTAGGGCCACTGTGACATGTTCTTTCTCTTCTTGCGCTTGATGAAGGTGAGCTTCGATTGCATCAACTATTCTGTGGAGTTGGGCAGGTTCATCTCCCAACTTCGTTTCTTTTGATGGTGGGGGTGCATTGGATACTGCGCGGATGGATTGAAGGGCCTGTTTTACCCCTCTGAGTTCTGTCTCAATCCTATCATACATGGTTGCTTTCTTGGTTTCTGTGTTCTTCATAATATCCTTCGAGGCATCTGATATGACTACGATGATGAAGTTGAAGTCATCGAGTGCGAGCACGGTCTGCAACTTGGTCTTACTAGCTCTAGATTTATTCCTAGAGGTAGGTTTTGTGGGGGAAACCTTTATTTTCTTAGAGGGATCAACCTCATCCATGGGATCTCTAGGCGATGTTACTTCACCTTTATTCTGCTGATCATCTTTCCCTTTGGTCTCTTCTTTATCTACTTCGTCATCACCTCCTCGTCCTAGTGATTCTGAAGCGGTTTCTTCGGATGCGCTGCTCAGGTTTTGTACCTCTTCGGTATTCTTCCTTCTACTGGTTCTAGGTGTGTCATGTTCTTCATGAGTGGCCTCTGATCTCCCAAGTAATTTGGGATCAGACATTTCTGCAGGGTCAACAGAGATAAGGAGCTTTGCAGACCAGTCCTTAGTTATCTCCTCAAGGTCCTCCTCCATGAGCGTATAATATGAATGAAGCTCTTCTTTATGCTCGTCTACACGTGCAATGATATAAATAAAGTATCGATCTGCATAGAACTTCATGAGCAGTCTGAACCGGTGCAGGGTGTTCGACATCATGCGAAGGACATCCACGATAGCCCTCTTCAACTAGAGATAGTATGTGTGAAATACTACATTCGACTGCCACCGGTTTCCCATATTGCTTGAGTACCAGAGCGTGGTGAACTTCACAGTGAGTGGCTTGAATGGCTCAATATCCAAGAAGGTTGCACCTTCCGACATCTCCCAAGCAGTAAATGCTATGAGGATCAACAACCAGATGAAATGGAATTCATATCCCTAATCATGAGCTTCGTGACAATCCAATTCGAGCTGGTTGACTAAGTACTTCACCCAGTTCATTTGGAGTCCATCTACACATTTTCCAGTGAGGTCAACAACGAACCCCATGACCTGCGTAGGTCTATTCTTTCTCACCAGTTTTCCTGCGATCAACTAGCAGGCCAGGCACACAACTCTATTCTGTATGGAATCTACCTTGTAGCCTTGCGTCCCCTTTCCTACATCACCATATGTGTCTTTAATCATTTGTGCCAGTACGCGTTCTGCAACCTTCCCTAGGTAGAAGTCCTGTGGGTCAGGTCCTTGCATGCTCAATCCGGTGATCCTATGGATCAACGTCGTATTGACTATGATGGTTCTGTCTAGCCATAGATAGCCACCATGGTAGCACGATAGCAAGAGCTTGACACACACGTTAACCTTCTGATGCCTTCCAAAATGTGGAATCTTCATCACATTCAGGATGGTGGACTGCGCGAGGTTCATAGTCCATGGTTGGGGGATTATTCTCGAGTTCTTCCCCTTCGTCCTAGTCAATTATTTATGAGGGTCGAGCATACTGTGGTTCTTACGGTCTCCTAAGTTGAAGTCGCTAAATTTTAATGTCACGATCTTATCCTGCTGTGTTCTAACTGCATGTATCCCCTTCGGGAGGTACATAGTAACCAAGGTATAATCGAAATCCCTCGAAATATTGTTGCGACTCACCATGCCAGCCAAAGGCGGGATGTAGTCAGGCAGGATAGTCGAGATTAAATTTGCATTCGCCAAGTCATCTCGATGCTTGGTTCTCTTCTCTGCTACTACTCGATATGGTCCAGATCCGTGAGCATTCGATGGGGAGGCTTGCACTCCTCTCGTCGATGAGGATTGAATACCTATAGAAATTACTTTCTCGGCCATTAGATCGATTAGAACTTCTTCGACACACTTTTCAGTTGCGCTAAGTTCGTCTAACATACACGCTCAAGTTCGGATAACTCAGATTGATGAATGGGTGCTCAAAGTAATAGAACATGTGTCAATCTCAGTAAACACACTACAGTAGAAATCAGTTGTCTTGGATACAATTCGCAAAAGTGTTCTTGGTAAAACAATCGACATAATAAGTAGACAACGATGTAATGGGTCTTCTCCAACGAACAAGAGGCCATCATCAATGTGGATCGGTCCGTTGCGGTGTGGTCCCAACGGTTTGAAGACGAGCTTTCCGATCATAATTGCTATTCTAACTGTTTGGGGGCGTCGGTCTAACGATCATAATGCCTCCAACGGTTATATTTCTTCGCCACGGCGAAGTGCCTTTTTGCGTTGTTCTGATATCTCGACAAAGTTCCAGTTTTACAAATATTCCTTCTGTGAAGTCCCCTCTGGAACATTCTGCAACTTTTCTCTCTTCTTACTGAGCTTTCTATCCTTCTTCCCAGTGATCTTTGTCTCGGTATTCCCCTTTCCATTCTGATTCTTATCTCCTTTTGGCATTGTAACTTCACGCTGATGAGATTATTTCATAGGGTTCAAGGGCAATACTTCTTCTTTTTCTGGGGTAGGTGCTCCACTCTTCTGTGAGTCTTCTTGTGTTCTTTCAACTTCGACATCCAAGTTTCTAGTTCTAAATAGCTTCGATCTGTTCTCTTGTTCTTCAATCAAGTGCGCTATCTTCCTAGTCATGAAATCTTTTAATTCTTGCTTCTTCTGTTCTAAGACTTCCTCTTCTTTTCTTCTGGCCTGATCCTTCTCAATCCATATTTTTACTAGTAACATAGAAAATGAGGTGTTTCTCTCAATAAATTTAACAACCTCAAAATATTCTTCTATCGAAGTTCCATGAGCTCTCACAGATACCTGGTTGAGTCTTCCACATAGGGTTATCAACTTTCCTCTAAATAATCCTATTCTTCCCAATGAAGGAATCATAGCAGGCTTTCCTAAAATTTCCCAAGTTCTTTCTGTCATGATGTTCACCTGTGTTTCTTCATCCAGAACACAGTCAATGTCGAAGTCTCCTATTCTTGTTTCTATGAATTCTTTTTCTTTGAAGATCTCTGATAAGTTGATATTTATGTGATCATTCAGGGTGTCTTTCATTTGTAGCAATACATTCTCTAATTCTTTCTGGGGTTCTGCCATGGTCTTAGTTTCTTGATCTTCCTCAAGGTTTTCTTGTCTCATATTCATTCTTTCAACCTTAGCAATCATTCTAGGGAAATCCAAAACTTCATGGTCCATATCTTTACAACAAAGACAAATAGGTCTTCTACCAGGACATTCTTTAGCAACATGTCTCGGTCTTCTGCAACTATGCAAAGCGTTAATCCTCTCTTTATTTTGAATGACCCCCAACCTTTCCTGTACTACACACTAGGGTCACAATAACTAACCTGCAAAAAATTCTTTCTAGGATCATGCATCCATTTGTTAGTCCAAACATTCTTTCTATGCATAGGAATAACATATCTTTCATCATTTCTATCTGATCTACTCATATCAAATCTTCTTTCTTCCAGTTGTGCCCTAGTTTTCAGTCTAGGAATTGTTTTATCAAACATACCTAGATTCATACTTTCGAAATAAAAAATTCCACTTCTCTTACCTTTTCAATCAAAACTTTTCACTGTTGTTACCTTTATCAGAGCACAAAGCTTCACGATCTTACTTCTTTTCTTCATATATGACTTCTCTTATTAGCACAGAGCTTTACAAGTCAAGTAGAATACCACACACTAGGGAAGCAGATCTACACACAGAGCTTTCTCTTTTCTTCAGTTCCCAACAATCATATATTCAAGTAGAATATTGCGCACTTCAGTAGCAGATCTACGCACAGAGATTCTTTTTTTATTTACTTCAATTCCCAACAATCACAGTTTCAGGTCTCGGCAATGAAACCATTTGTTGGCATAGGGGAAGACCCAAGGTTCAACGCTCAAGAGCACACCATCAAAAACCTAACTACCGACCCTTTCGACAACACCTACGAAGCAGATGAAGTCTCACCCGAGGTAGAGGCAAGGGTGGTTGCAGGACTCTAGTGTCTACAACCTTAGCTGGGACACAGATCTGTGATTACAATATTCTATCAAGCACCTAACAATTACAATTCATCAATATTTAACTAGTATCTACTTCGCAGTAAAAACCCTAATCACAGAGCATCGCAGTATTCACCCATATCTAGTATAGTCAAGCACTAAGCACAATCACATAGGTTATATCTAACACTTATTCATATTATTAAGCACAAAACATCAACATATCTATCTATCATTTATCTATGCCAAAGCACGAAGAAAGTAAACACATAAACACATAAATACATCACACAAAGCATAACAACACAGGATATACGTGGTTCACCCCTAGCCTGGGGCTACGTCCACCAACTCTTCTTCTCTTTTATTATCTTCTGTCAATCTTCTACATGCACATAGCCACAAGATCCTACTCCGCATAGGATAGGAGATCTACGCACACCTCGCCAGATCCTCCTTCCCCGAGCTAGGTTACAACACAAAGCTTCTACTCAATCTCTTACAGTCACTTAGCCTTGCAAGTCTCACACAACATGCACAAAGCATGTACAACTATCACTTGCACTTAGCATTTGATATCATACACTTGTGCACTTGCACTTAGCATCACATACACCCCCTACTTACATCGCCTAGCTTTCTATTTATACATTACAAAATGGGCCTAAACATGGGTAAACCCATGGGCCACATCCCCATACCCATTACATAAGCCCAAAACCCAAAAATCCCTAAACAAGGGGCCAAGATCCCGCGATCTCCGCTTCGATTTGCGCTCCACCTTCGATAGCCTGTCGAAGTCCCAAAATAGGTCAACATGACCAAGGATCCTCAAAACTTAGTCAAGGGCCAACAGGAGTAAACCATAATATTATGGGTCAACAACCCTAATATTTCCCCCTTAACAAAGTAATATTAAAAAATTCACTTAAAATTTCACTTTTTGCACAAATAAAACCCTAATTTAGGAGAACGTCGCCTCTTTAGGGGATGTTCTGCCACTTTGAGGAAGTCGTTGGTGTTGGAGAAGCATGGGTAGGCCTCCAAATTCCACATGTAAAGCATCTAAGAACTCTAATCATGGTGAATACCCTCTTCTCCTCAAAATGTCCATGTGTCAAAAGAGTGGCACATCACCACCATGCCCTAGCCCCAAAAGCATGATGTCAAGCTCAAAATAGGACATTTTCCCCCTCTTGTGAAAATCGTTTGGCAAGTGAGGGTTGGGATATGTCATCCAAGTCATCATCAAGGCCTTCCAAGCCTGATCACTCTCATCCAACATGCGGTCCCCTGACATCCAACCTATGGGCTTGTAGACCCATGGAAGCCCAATCTAGGCTTGTTCTCCCAAAACTATCCACCAACTAGGTCCTGCAAAGAAAAATGATCACGTCCTCCAAGGATATCAAGTCATAACATCATGATAAGTGAATCCAGTCAATAAATAATCCATCTAAGCATGTGCATCAAATATCACTAAATCAAACAATTAACAAATCAAAGACACTATGCGACTTGTCAAGCTTGAATATGGGAGGGTTTATGAGGTGTCCTATTAGGTAGATCTTTCCCTAGGTCAAAAAGAGTTTCCAAGAGATCCCTCTCTAATCCATGTAAAGTGGATGAAGTGGTTGGTGTCAATACTCAATGGGCATAGGGATCTTGACATATAAGGGGTCGTAGTGTCTCATTCATGGGTGCCTATGTAAAGGGTGTGTGGTACCTTCATCTGCAATGCACTTTTTCAAGCCCATAAATTTATTTTTATCTTTATTTCTTTATTTTATTTCAATATAGAGTGAAGAGAGGTTGAAGGTCACTACCCTGGCATGTTGAACAGGTGGTGGAAATGTCACTCACAAACACCTAATGGAAATAAGAAGGTTGGCTTGTGATGAGACCCCCTTTCTCTCATCCATGCAACTGAGAACCATTACCCTGGTTTGGTGACCATATGATGGTAATGTCATACCACTAGATATTCATGGACGTGATAGGTCGGCTCGTGATGAGACCTCCTATCCTTCAACTAACCTTTTAATCATTCCTTATTATATTGTGGGTTCCCTTTACTCAAAGATAAGTGTTTCATTGCTTTCTTGGGTGATCCCTGGGCGAAGCATCTAGAGGTTTATATAAGTCTTTTATCTTTTACCCAATGTCAACCCCTCTGGGCCTTTAGCCCCTTCTTCCCATAGAATGAGGGACAACCCCTTCTTGGGTCAATACACCCTAAAATCCCAAGGGATAAGGAAATGAAGGGGAACAATGATGGAAAGTGGTAAGTAGTAGAAAACTCATCCCCAAGGAAAACCACTTACTAGGGAGCAATGTCAACCACTAAGGTGAAGCATGGAAAAAGGCATAATGTCCAAGCACATTTCATGAAATCTAGAGCAATATAAGATACAACATAATCAAATGGCTTAAATATTGAAATGATTCTCACCATAATATTGACTTGTACCTCATGGAGCAAGGCCCACTACCTTCCGGAAGCCAGCTGGTGTGGTAGATTCCATCTGCAAAGCTGTGACCATCTATGGCGGTGAGTGGGTTTTCCATTTGTGCAATGGGTATTGTTGGTCATGTAGTCTCTTGACACTCAATATATGCAACCTGAGGGCCTCGAGACATGATCTCCTTAGTTATCCACAAAATGGGGATAACAAAGGTATAACCCAAATCTCAAATTACAAACTCAAGATATTAGGAATAATGATATCAATTAGTTACTATCCTTGTTCCAATATAATATTATATGATTTCTCTTTCCAATGGCTTTTGAATCAACTCAATCAAACATCTCAATCATAAGTTATGATAGTTTAAGTAAACATACCTTTGAAACCCTGAATTGGAGTTTGTCCTCCTGGCCGACCTTCCTTCTGATGTATTTATGAAATTTCAG
>JASDQU010683048.1:23972-41215 GCA_032191745.1 Picea mariana
ACAAATGAGTTGGTGAATGCTCACAAGATGTCATCCATTAGTCTCATGAAGGTTGCAGGGGCATTCGTCAACCCGAAAGGCATGACCAGCCATTCAAAAAGGCCCTCCTTAGATTTGAAGGAAGTCTTCCACACATCAAGGGTTTGATTGGTATCTGGTGATACCCAGACTTCAAGTTGATCTTGTTGAAATATTTCACCCCATTGAGTTGGTCCAGAAGGTCATCAAGCCGTGGGATCGTGTACCTATTCTGGACATTGATCTTGTTCAGTTCCTGATAGTCAATGCAGAGTCTCCAAGTCCCATCCTTCTTCTGCACCAACACGATTAGTCTCCCACAAGGCAATGAAATCGGCCGGATGTGACCTTTCTGCAATAGCTCCTGAATCTGTCTCTTGATTTTTTCATTCTCTAGAACAGAGCGATGATAGATTGGTCCATTGGGTAGTGATGCACCTGGGGTGAGATCGATGGGGTGCTTGACCTGACATTGTAGAGGCACCTCTGCAGGGGAGGTGAAGATGTCCTCGTACTCCTCCACGACCTTATCCATATGTTTTTTTCATGTAGAGGGGCCTTGTCTAGAGGTTGTGGCCACAATATTCTTCTTTCCTTGAGGGCATATCATCAGGAAAACAAATTTCCTGGTTTTGGCAATGAGCTTACTGCATTTTTTTGCAGTAACCAAAGAGATGGTTGTAGGCGGTGCTGTTTCCAGTATCCTATACAGCTATTGCCAAAAGTAATAATATCAACACGAGGCCTGGAATCATACACAACATGTCACTTCCACAAGTATGGTTGGCCTAATAATACATCAGAAACATTAAGAGGATCAATGTCACATAATACCTCATCTATGAAGGTCTTGATGCTGTAGGGAAGGAGACATTGTTGGCTTACAGGGAGGTCCCGTCCTTGGTGCAGCCACCCGATGGTGTATGGTTGTGGGTGTGTTGTGGTCAGAAAGCCTAGCCATTTCATGACCTCTACTGATATGAGGTTCTTCTGGCTTCTGCTGTCAACAATGAACTGCAACGAGGAACCTTGTACCCACATCTAGGAATGGAAGAGGCGCTCTGCCTCCTCTGGATCTTCTGGTTCCTTCTTCTGGATCTTCGTGGTGGCAACAATGGTGTTGGGCTCCACATCAATAATTGGCTTCCCCCTGTCATTCCCCTTGTTGGGTTCTGATTCAGAGTCAGAGCCTGCATCCAATTTAGAAGCCTTCAACTTGACTACCAGTGACTGCTTGACCCGACACTCACTTATGTTGTGAGTGGAGCTCTTATGGAACTCACACCACTTCCCCGTGTCCTTTTTTGGCTTCATGATGTTGTTCTTTGCTTGCGGCTTTGGCGGGTTGTCCTGGGCCACCCTGCCTTGGCTTGGTCCTTTGTTTGACGGTTTGGGGGTACCTTTCCCTTGCTTCTGATTCACAGATCCAAAGTCTCGCTTCTTCTGTTTGAACTTCTGCTCAATCTTGGCAACATACCGGTATGCCACACCAAGTGAGGAGACGTCGAGGAAATCCATTTCCTCCTGAATGTATCTATGAAGACAATTGCGATAGTTTAACACCAAATGTTTCTCCGAATCTTTGATACCCAACTTTGTGTGTAGGGTATGGAACAGATTCGTCAGCTCATGCATATCTTGGTCCCTTTGCTGCCGCATCGTAGTCCATTGTATGTATTTGTCCTCATAGCTCCCGACAAGATAATATTGTTCCTTGATGGCATCTCAGAAATAATTCCAAGTGGGTGCGACTGAGAACAGAGAGGGTTCCCCCTCGCTCTGTTGCTCCCAATAGGTTTCCCACCAGTCCTTGACATGGGGGGCAGCTTTAAGGAGTGCAAAAAAATCCTTTCTCGGTCGGAAAAGTCATGAACCGAGAAATATCCTTCCAACATATTCAACCATCTATCAACGACATCTGCATCTATTTGGCCCTCAAATATGGGAATGCCAAAGTTTACTTGTACCTTAAAAGGAGTGGCGCCTCCAGAGTGGCTGTTGGATGTAGATGCACTGCCAGTGGGCAGTCATTGAAGGATCTGGGAAAATTTGTCCATCATCGCATTCCTTTGTTTCTCGAGGGCCTCCTCAAGCAATAATTTGATAGGATCTCCTACTCCCTCATATTTCTTTTCTTCCCCCATGGGGGACCATCAGGGTTTGCGAGGCTGATCTTGCAATAGTTCAACCAGATTGAGCCCTAACTCCTTATACCCCAACCTTGTTGGGGACATGCAAAGAAGGATTGAGAAAGAGCATACTGCTCCGATACCACTGATCTAGATTTATGTAGGAACACAATGAAATATAGAAATACACATAAACTCAGAGATGCAATGGAAGTAAAACTTCATTTCATTAACAACAAATGACTGAAATATGCTTACAGACAGAATGGAAATAAAATAGCTCGGGCGCTGGTAGCTTATCTCTGAGAAGAGATGTGGCGGCTACTGGCCTCTGAAATTTGTGTTACAATGAGGCTCGAAGGCCTATATATTATTGAGAAACAATGGAAAACCCTAAACATCCAAAAACCTAACCCTAGGAGATGAAACGCCAGAATATGAGCCCCGTTGGGGTAAATTGGTACATCAATTTCCTGGGGTCGTAACTTTGGCATACTATCTCCGTTTGACGCACATGATACATCGTTAGAAAGATATATTCGAGGACTACACTGCTGACAATGAATATTGAGTTCATTCCTAACTCATATTCGCCGCAACATTCATGCCCAAAAAACGTCGTTTAGGGCCTCAAAACGGCTCTGGAAGTTCAGGACCTGAAAAACTGCTAAAAATAGTAAATTGTGCTAGAATTAAGGAAACTGAAAAACTGAATGAAACAATGGTGTGGGTTCAAGTGGAATAGGCAGGTTTCCACCAATATCCACCTGGATCACTTGAGGACAAGACTCCAAGTTCAAGGTTTGATTGATTAAGTTGATAAGATTCAAAGTTGCACATGACAAGTTGATAACTACCTCATTACAAGTAAACACCATAGTTGAGGTAGCAATATTTGAAAAGTATTATACTTGGTAGCATGTGAGAACATTGAGATAAATGATTATTGTAATCATTTACCAGATACAACTAACATCTCCTCCAAGAGAAACCTCTTGTGTTGGTTCCAAGTTACCATGGAGGAACGTTTGATCACAACACTAGAAGAGTGTTGATCTCATCTCGCATTATATTTATTACTTTTGATCTTTTTTTTAGGAAGGTCACAAGTAATAACTCTAAAGGAGCTACTGTCATGATTGTTCCCATAGTTGTTTTATTATTATAAAGAGTATTATGCTTGTTTGTTGTTGATCTTGTTCCGGGCAGGTCATAGGTGATAATCCTGATGAAGCTATAGTGAAGGTTGTAGAAGACAACAAATTAGATGAGACATGAAGCAGATTATGTACATGACCATATACATTCATGTACTAAAGAAGATGAAGAAGAAGCTATCTTTTGAGATCCAAAGTATCTCATATGGAGATTGATTGTAAGGAGGAGAAGGCTCCAAAGATGACCGAACATTAGAACAAGAACTCACAATAGACTTGTTCAAAGGATAATGAAGCTACCTTGACAGGAAGCTGAACTCGTTTGAAGTCTGTCTCAGCTTTTCATATTAAGACTTGGTATTCAACACCAAGTATATCCTATAAGAGATGATGAAGTCTTTGTACACTCAGAAGAAATCAAGAACATAGTGAGCCTAATATCAGAGAGGATTAGATGGGAAGATTCCCTTGTTTCAGTGATAGGGAAGGAAGCCAGTCAGAAGGATTGGGATATGGATTTTTCCGTGAGACTAGAAGGGAAGTTAGTGTTGACTTCCAAGATTGATCTAACAGATCAAGCATGTTGCAGATGTACAAAAAATGAATTGTGTCCAGAAGATCCTCCCAGCAAGAGGGAGAAGACTATGAAGAGACACTTAATCCAGTAATTGAATAATTAGTTCTAGTATTCATGAAGACAACCAGAACAACCATGATTCATATACATTATGAGATGCAGGGGGAGAAATCCCCATATTTAAAATTGAGTGGCAGTTGGTGCAATACATTAGTCAGGACATGGAAACATGAATACAATAGCAGATAGAGTTACCTCCATGAAAGGAGATGATCTATCTTCAGTATCAGTTATTGAGCCACTCCCAGTTTTAGATGAAGTTGTTGACGTGATAGATTAGAGGAGCTACTCACAGAGTTCAATAACTACAATGATTCTCAGCTTCATAGAAACTGTAGGTGCAGAGTCCCAATTCCAGTAGGAACAATTGTAGAAATAGTAGAGGACATACTCTCAGACATTGAGACAGTTAGTGCTTTGCAGAAAGCACATAGAGCTAGCACATGATTGTGCATAATAAGTTGAAGCTGAACAAGTGTACCAGGTTGGTACAATAAGGTGTGAAAATTTGGTTTAAAGTTGAATATAAAAGACTCATGTCTACATATTGAAGAAAAAATTGTACTGATTGAAGCAAGCTTCCAGAGCTTGATATGGAAGAATTGAAAGTTTCCTAACGAGCTTGGGATTTACCAAGAGTAAAGCTAATTCTAACCTTTACTTCAATGTTATGAATGATGAGCTAGTTATATTGTTGTTGTATGTGGATGATGTATTCTTGACAGATGAAGAAAATCTCATCACTGATTGTAAGAAGAAGTTCGCTGCAGAATTTGAGATGAAAGAACTAGGCCTAATGCATTATTTCTTAGGTCTTGAGGTTTGGCATAGCCCAGAGAAGGTCTTACTTAACCAGGGGAAGTATGCAGTTGAAATACTGAAGAGGTTTGATATGTTGGAGTGTAATTCCATGAACAAACCCATGGAAACAAAGTTGAAACTTCTGGTTGATACTACGTCAAGATTGGTTGATGCTACGCTGTACAGACAAATAATTGGATCGTTGATGTATTTGATGAATACCAAGCTAGATGTATGTCTTTTTGTGAACACCTTGAGTCAATATCTAGTAGAGCCCATACATGTTCACCTTGTTGCTGCAAAACCTGTGATGAGATACCTTAAGGGTACGTTAGACTTTGGTCTCAATTATATTGAGATCATGACTTCAGACTGATTGGTTATACAGATTCAGATTAGGTTGGAAGTGTTTTTGATAGAAAGAGCACTTCAAGATTTTGTTTCACTCTGGGGTCAGCCATGACTTTATGGTAGAGTGGGAAGCAATCCAATATTCCTCTCAGCATGATAGAACCGAAATACATTGCAGCATGTCCCGCTAGTTGTGAAGCCATATGGCTTCGAGAGTTGTTGACGGATCTATTTGATCTGGAGATAAAAGCAACCGTGATTCTATGTAATAACTAGAGTTGTATAAAGATGACGGAGAACCCTGTGTTCCATGATAAATCAAAGCACATAGAAATCCGATATCACTACATTCGTGATATGGTGCAGAGGGGAGTTGTAAATATCCAATATGATTGGCACAAATGAGCAGGTTGTAGATGTGTTGACTAAGCCTCTATCTCGTGTAAAGTTTGAATACTTTCTAGACAAGCTTGGTATAGTCCAAAAGGACCTCCCTTGAAAGAGGGAGTGATGTTGATGATACTATGGTATCCTGACCAACAACGGGTAGCTTAGTTAGGATTTTATATCCTAGGGGATTGATCATCCCTGGACAAATCCTTAAGGTCCGGTAAGAATGGTCTGTCAGAGTACCTGTGCATGTATATGCCAGTTGTGGTCAATAGTGGCAGCTCCGTTAGGATTTTTATAATCCTAGGGAAACTTATGATTCCTAGGTAGATCCCGAAGGTCTGGTAAGGACAGTCTGTCAGATTACCACGTGGTAGCTCCATTAGGATTTTATATCGTAGGGAATCTTATGATTCCTGGGCAGATCCCTAGGGACTATCAGAGTACCACAAAATGATGTTGTTACACCTGCCTCATTCTGTTTCCCTATGATGATGATGATGTTGTTGGTCCAACCTCATGATGATGATGTTGTTGTTGCTCCAACCTCGTGCTGTGATGATGTTGTTTCTCCAGCCTCGTGCTGTGATGATGTTTTTATCTCAACCTCGTGTTGATGATGTTGGTATCTCAGCCTCGTGCTGATGATGTTGTTGTCTCAGCCTCATGCTGTTGATGTTGTTGTATCAGCCTCATGTTGTTGATGTTGTAGTACCAACCTTGTGTTGGTGATGTTGTTATTCCAACTTTATGCTGAAGATGATGATGATGATACTACTTCGGCTTCATGCTGAAAATGATGATGATGTTACTTCAACTTCATGCTGAAGAAGATGATGATGATACTACTTCAACATGATGATAGTACTTCAACTTCATGCTGAAGATGATGATGCTACTTCAACTTCATGTTGAAGATGATGGTGATGTTGCTACTTCAACTTCATGCTGAAGATATTGATGATGATGTATCAGTCTTTCACTGATTGACGATACTAATTGATGTTGATGCAGAGAATGATGATGATGTTGATACTCCAGCTCCATGCTGTGAATGATGATGTTATTGATGATGAGAAAAACTTCCGATAATTTATAGATGTGCCATTCAGTGTTCCAGATGCTAATGATGTTGTTTCCCTCTCTCTCTCTCCTGATGATGTTGTATTGTAGAATACCCTTCTTGTTAATGGGAAGTGTTGAAATATTGTAACTGCGAAGTATATTCTACTTATTATTGAGTTATTACTAAATAGATCAATCCCCTTTTGTGGATTGATCATGTCGAGCTTTGTATATGACCAAATCCCCTTCTGTGGATTGGTCAAACCCTAATTAAATGATGCTAATTGAGAAGTCAACCCCTAGGGTTAATTAAAGTGGTTTTAGCCACTAATTGAAGAAGTCGGCCCAGCTCGGTGAAGAGACACAACCCTAGTGCCTAGAAGCTAGTATAAATAAGAGAGGATGATGCCTCATTCTTACACACTCACTCAAGTCACTCATCTAGTGCGGAAGTTTGAAGGAAGTTGCAGTTGCCAGAAAAAGAAGAAGAGAGAGAGGAACATTGTTGAGTGTTGGATATTCTCTAGTGTTTGGTTTATTATCTTGGCATTATATTGACAATCTATATTAAGGAAGTTTTTGCTGGGTTTTCTCCCCCATGAGGGTTTCCCAGGATAATTGCTATGTACCTTGTGATTGTGTATCTTTCAGTGATCTTGCTTATGCTATTCTTGTATAGTAAATTGAAAAGAACTTAATAACAACTCTAAATTTAACAAAAATGTGGTGTGATAAAGAGTTAGAGGAAAAAAGAAAATTAAGGTATTATAAGGATGCAATCAACCCTAATCTAGAAGATCAAAATTATCTATTTTTTTTTACAAGTAAAAAAAATAAAATAAGCATTGTTAAAGATAAGAACAAATTCTCATGAGCTCCATAGTGAAACTGGGCGTTGGTCAATTCCTAAAACGCCTTGTGATGAAAGAGCGTGTCACCTTTGTGACACTAAGAAGGTTGAAGATGAAAAACACTTCCTCTTAGATTGTCCAGCCTATACCCAGATTATATCTCATTTTCAAAATATTTGTCACACTACCAACCTTCCTAACCTCTTAACTCAAACAAACTATGGTGATCTTGGAAAGCTTCTCTTAATGCTTTTCGAGCACATAAACAAAATTCTAAAGAATCACAAATAATCACTTACTCTCTTAAGATTCGATAGACCAATTAGATCTTAGTGAACATTAATCATCATCATTATCATCATCAATAATTGCACTAATTAATATAACTTATTACCAATAATTATATTGATAGTACTTATTAATTAATCACTATCAATAATTATATTAATATTAATTTAATGTATATAGATAGATTGTATATTTAACCTATTATTATTTTTTTAATATAATATGTAAAATATGCATTGCTAAACATACTACACAATATGTATATGTATATTGTGTCTAGATGAATTCAACAACCAAATATAGAAGAGATATTCACATAAATTAATGTTATATTTAAAATAATAAAAAATATAATTATAAAGAATTTTTAACTCCATAATATATTTATAATATTAAATAATTAATTATTTAGTAATATATAGTTGAGAGCAATCAAATTTCTTGAGAAATTTAAAAATTTTCATTTAATTTGAATGAATATACAATACACAAATGGAATAAAACATTTCTGTTATTTCCAATATTCAATTCAATCTTTTATTGAAGATCCAAGACGACTTTTAATTTTAATTTCAATATAATATGTGTCTTCTCACTTCCCACGTCAGATATGCAGAACTAGGCATAGTTATTTAATAATAAATAATATTTATATAAACACATAAATTATTCATGTGGGAAGGTCCGAAGATATGTTATGTTCATCATTTGCCAGTTGACTCACCACGTGGACCGTTGTATTTCATTGGAGAAGTGTCTAGACTCCCACATCTAACAAAATATCTCCACTCAAACATAGGAGCCGTCGGATGATTGCAGATCCACGGACACAAACGAGAATGCGAGCGAAATACACGTGTTTTATGCGCTGCGTTGAATGGTTCCGGCCTTTGGTCTGTTTTTAATTTTTGTTCTTCGTCAAAGTTTGGAACAAAAGAATTCGGCTTTTACCGTGTTTTCTGTATTTTTGGCCTGTGTTTTTTCCATTTTCCACTGTGTTTATGCTGACTTATCAACACTGCAAACTACATTTTCTTTCTATAAAAAATATTTTTAGCCCTACAAACGAAGTCCAAAGGATCATCCAACTTCTCCATGGATATTCCAACATGTAAAAATCCAAAATGGTTTCCTTAAGGCTTTGGACTGCTGACTTTCTTCAAATCCAGTAGACTACATGTATTGTTAAACTCATCTGCAACTTTAAAAACAAAAATCATGGTAGTTGTTCCATCTGCGGGTACATAAATAGATTTTATAATACCTTTGGAAATGTCAGGGCCTAGTGTTCATCAAATCCAATGTTCTTACTCTTAAATTCTCTACCGGCCCAAGACTACTTGTCTCACCTACTTGAAAACTCTGAATTGTTAGTAGTTGGCCTTGGAAAATACACAAGTTCGAAAGGGAAGAAGTTAAATCACCAAGAGTGATTTGCATGTAGCGTTGAGGGCCATAAAATATGACGCCCATTATCACATCATTCAAAGTTTGTAAAACAAAACAAAAGGACCTGCAAGAATTTGAAGGCCATAAAATTGTTGGGATTTGGTGACAATGAATTATCAAGAATATATTTGGATCCTATTATTCTGCGTTGGTTACAACCAAATAGACCAAGTTAGAATATGGATAGGGATTGCATTTATTAATCAGTTTCTTGTGTGAATGTATAAATTCATGTAAGCCCGTAGAGGCAAATGACTGAGTGTGAAAGACAGAGTGAGAACTTGTTAATTTGATGTAATCTTCATGATTTGAATAATAAAACAACCGATGCCTATGCTTGGTGGATGTAGCCCAACGTTTAGGTGAACCACGTGAAATCCCTATGTTTCTTATCTGTGTGATTGTTTATTATCATATGTAAATTGTGTTTTACGCGTTTACAATTCCAACAAGTAGTATCAGAACTGGTTAAGACAAGATCACAGATTTACCGAAAACAAGATTACTGGTTGGAACTACGGAGGACCTGCAAATGTGCGTCTGCAAATAATATTTCTGTGCATTCGGTCAACAGAGGCATCGGGTCAGCTGCTAGAAACACTTCCGTTTTTTGTGCGCTGTTGGAAAATGATATTTCCTTCCGTTTCTGTGCGTGGATGGCAAGTAACGTTTCAGTCAGAAAATTAAAGGTGTCGAGACTAGTTATAAGTTTGCAAATAATATGTTTTCCATTCATTTAGCCAAGGAGACTGTAAGTGATATTACTGTGCTGCAAATTAAATTAAAAGGGTAGTTGTAGATTCTTATTTATTTTACTCATTAATAAATGAGTTCTTGAAACAATGACTACTTACTGGGCTCTTTGGTGGTATGGTGTATTAAATTTTTTGTTATAATACCTTGAAATGGTTTTACACTGATTAAAAAAAATTAAATTGGATCGAATGGTTTCTTTAAAAGAATTTAATATATGGTAGATCATTTAAAAGGAGGGAGTTATAAGGTTTTAAAAGGTTAAAGGGTTTTTTGGATTAAATTATTAAATCTTGTATTTATTCCTTAAGCCTTGTAATATTGGATCAACCATCATATTATAAAGCTTGTTTTTATAAGTTTTGGGTTTTATAAATTTCTGATCCGGTTTCTTAAGAAAAATGGCAAAGATGCAGAGTTCGAAGTTTGAAGTTGAAAAGTTTAGCAGTAAAAGCAACTTTGAGCTCTGGAAACTAAAGATGTAGGATTTACTAGTGCAACAAGGGTTGCAAAAATTATTGGCAGGCAAGTCAAAGAAACCAGCGGCCATGACAGAATGGGAATGGGGAGATCTGGATGCAAAAGCTCTTAGTACCATTCGTTTATGTTTGGTGGATGAGGTTATGTTTAATATCGTAGGAGAGGATACAACATCAGTCTTATGGAGAAAGTTGGAAATTCTATATATGCCGAAGTCCTTGACAAGCAAAATCTACTTGAAGAGACGATTGTACAGTTTGCAGATGAAAGAAGGTACAAAAGTTGCTGACCATTTAAATACCTTTAATACCCTTATAGTTCAATTGACTAGTATGAAAGTTAAATTCGAAGATGAAGATAAGGCTATTACACTATTGTGTTCGTTGCCTGAGTCTTGGGATAACCTAGTCACCTCTATTAGATTTAGCTCAACAAATGTTTTAGATTATGACTCTGTTGTGGGAGCTTTGTTGGTTGAGGAGATGAGGAGAAAATCTAGTAAATAAACCTCAACTTTAGAGACGATGCTGATAAGAGGTCGAACTAAAGAGCAGAATGAGAGAATATTTTCTCGATCTAAGTCAAGACATAGAAAGGGTAAAGCAAAATGCTGGTACTGTGGCAAAATAGGACATCTCAAGAAAGATTGCTGGAAGAGAAAGGAATCCGAGGAAAACTCTACGAAGGAAGCAAATTTGGCTGTAACAAATTCAGGTATGACAGATCAAGATTTATCCGTTTCTAGTATTTTACAATATCAAGAAGAATGGCATTTAGATTCAGGTGCCTCCCACCACATGTGCTCACATAGAAATTGGTTCATTTCTTACCAATTTGTTGATGAGGGTTTAGTATTTATGGGAAATGTCATTCCCTGTAAAACTGTTGGGGTTGGCAGTATTAGAATCATGATGTTCGATGGTATTGTAAGGGAATTAACGGATGTTAGATATGTACCTAAGATTAAATCAAATTTGATTTCATTGGGAGTGTTGGATTCTTGTGGATATACATATACAGGGCAAGGTGGAGCTCTCACATTGTCGAAAGGTAGTTTAGTAGTGATGAAGGCAACAAAGGTTGATAACCTTTATAAGCTGGAAGGGAGTACCTAAGTGGCATCTGAAGTGACAGATGTATCTTATTGTTTATGGTAGAAGCATCAAGGTCATAAGAGCAAGAAAGAATTGCAAGTACTGGTAAGTGGTAAATCATTTCCAGACTTAAAATCTTTGTTTCTAAATTCCTACTTGTTTTATATCTCTGCAAGTTATGATGGTGGTATAAAGGGATGTTGTGTGTGGGATCCTACTTCTCACAAGGTCATCATTGACATAGATATAGTATGTATGGAACAACCAAAAGGGTTGATTCAAGATCACAACGGTAAATTTGTTTGCATGCTAGATAATTCATTATATGGCCTATTTGTACCCAGGCAAATATACAAGAGGTTTGAATCCTTCATAGTGAGTCCAAATTTTTCAAAGGGTAGGAATGACTATACAATTTATAGTACATTCACAGTCTTGATGTTATTTGTTGATGATATGCTCGATGCAAGCCAAAGCATGGATAAAATCAGTAAGAAAATGACTCAGGTGGAGAGGACAATTTAGATGAGGGATCAAGGAGTAGCAAAACAAATTATGGGGATAGAAGCACAAGGAGATGGTAATGGTAAGCTGTGGTTGGAGTTCAGTATGAACATTGTAAAACCAGTTTTTATCCCTCTTGCTTTCCATTATAATTTTTCTTCAAGTATACGCCCTGTCTATAAAGAAGAAAAGGTTATGTCTCGTGTAAGTTCAGTAGGAGGTCTGTTGTATGTGATGAAATGGTTAGGACTAGATGTTTCACATGCTAATGATGTTGTCAGATATGTGACAGATTCAGGTGCTGCAATGAAATGGGTGCTTCAGCGTTTGAGAAGCACAAATGTCACCCATAATGGTTACACTGAGATGGTTTGTGATAATTGTAATGTATATTTTACAGTTGTTTTGGATATAAGGAGATCTATCAATAAATATGTTTCACAACAAAGTTGTGGAAGACATGTTGGAGGTGGAGTGACGCCTCAGAAAATCCAAACTCGTGCAAGTCACACATGCAAGATCATGAAACCAGTTTTATTAGAGAAGCTGCACTGGTGCTTGGCTTCTCTTGGCTTGCAGAAAAGGTGATGAACAAAAGGAAGGAGCAAGGTATCAAGTTAATTGTTGTCAAGGTGGAGATTGTTGGGATTTGGTGACAACGAATTACCAAGAATAGATTTGGATCCTATTTTTCTGCGTTGGTTACAACCAAATAGACCAAGTTAGAATATGGATAGGGATTGCATTTATTAATCAATTTCTTGTGTGAATGTATAAATTCATGTAAACCCGTAGAGGAAAATGACTGAGTGTGAGAGACAGAGTGAGAACTTGCTAATCTGATGTAATCTCCATGATCTGAATAATAAGACAACCGATGCCTATGCTTGGTGGACGTAGCCCAATGTTTGGGTGAACCACGTGAAATCCCTGTGTTTCTTATCCGTGTGATTGTTTATTATCATACTGAATTGTGTTTTCCGCATTTGGAATTCCAACAAAAATATGACGTCCATTATCACATCATTCAAAGTCTGCAAAACAAAAGGACATGCAATAATTTTTTAGATCGTCATGTAGAGGCGAAATTTTTGAAGAAGCTAAAGATAGATACAAGAAAAACAAAATAGGAAGGAAATACCAGAATATATGATACAACGTTTTCCATGCAAAATTCACTATGAAAATAACAAAGAGCATAAAATAAAACCATGAAACCAGAAAGGTAAAACAAAGAAAATATTGAAAAAAAGAGAATTGAACAAAATGAAGAGCACTTAAAGCAACATACTAGAAGAATGCCTATGAATATTGGAAAGAAGGAGAGCTATGTATGTGAAGCCATGTGAAATAAGCCAAGGGCCTATAAAAATAAATAACCATATTTGAAAAGAGAGTTGTTGCAATCCCTATCAGGACCTGAGCTAGAGATCTATAATTTTCTGAAAGAAGGCGCACCACTGCAATTCCTATCAAGATGGTGATGGACTAGGTGTAGACATAAAACTCAAGAATGGTCTCCCCTCATTTTAGTTTGAGCAGATTTCGACTTCAACTGTTTAGGAACCACAAAAATTGCAATGAAAAAAAATGCCATCGCAAGCCTTTTTTCATCTTCAAACACAGTTCTCATGATCAACACTCACCTCAACGCTTGCAAAGTCCCCACCATTCTTGTTCATTCTAGCCTTCTCATCATATGGTCGACCATCCTGATTACCCTAGGCTATCGAATGTAGGCTTTCCCAACTCAACGTGGTGCCTTGTATATTGGGTTTGCATTAGTCGACGCCTTATTCTGATAGACTTATTCATTTCTGGTCAATATCCATGAAACAATAGTCGACACACTTCATTGCTAGTTGATCCTTTCAATCCACTAGTACTCTAGGTTGATATCTCTTCCATGAAGTGGTTACACATTACATTCTCTAAGGTTTGTCTCCTTCCTTGGGTCACGTTATTCTCAAACATATATAACTTTTCAAAGTACCTTGCTATGTTGTTCTCTAATGTTTTTCCCCACCCCCACTCTCATATATATAACTTTTCAAAGTACCTTGCTATGTTGTTGTCTTATTGTACAATTTGTGTGACCTCCAAATCTCAAATGCAAGGCTTAAGCCATTGATTCACTTGAAATTTGTTTTAATTCCATAAACAAATTAATATACCTGATGGTTACAACTATTTATATGCAAATTACCCATATTATGTGGAGGCTAAGTTCAACAATGCACAAATTTGTGATATGTGTTATAATCAATAACATCATTAGGTAGAAGCAATTATTTCCACAAAATCCATGCAATATTTTTAACACTATCATTTCTTTATACAAAACATGTAATTGAAGTGACCTAAGATCTTGGTCACCAAGAATGTCCTAGATTTTTAATCTTCCATGCTTTATCTATAGTTATTATATTATTAGATAAGAATAACATCTAGAGTGATATTATTTTAATTATGTGTGTACATGGGCATGTGTGTACATTTTTTTCCTTAAAAAATTATAATTTTATTAAAAAAAAAAAATTAAAATTACATGGATCACATGTTATACAACATTTATAAAAACCTTTCACAGGTTTAAAACAATGACATAATAAAGTTAACAACAACTATTTATATGCAAATTACCCATATTATGTGGAGGCTAAGTTCAACAATGCACAAATTTGTGATGTATTATAATCAATAACAAGACAAACAATTATTTCCACTCCATGCAATACTTTTAACACTATCATTTCTTTATACAAAACATGTAATTGAAGTCACCCAAGATCTTGGTCACCAAGAATGTCCTAGATTTTTATTCTTCCATGCTTTATCTGTAGTTATTATATTATTAGACAAGAATAACATCTAGAGTGATATTATTTTAATTCTGTGTGCACGGGCATGTGTGTACATTTTTTTACTTAAAAAACGTAATTCTATTTAAAAAAAAATAAAATTAAAATTACATGGATCACATGTTATATAACATTCATAAAAACCTTTCACAGGTTTAAAAGAATGACACAGGAAAGTTCACATCAAATAATCATCAAAACCTATCTTAATCCAAATTTATGCAGGAGCACAACAAAATACACAAATAACCATGAATACAAAGATGCAACGGAAATAACACTTCATTTCATTAATATCAAAGAACTGAAATTTATTTGTAGACAGAATGGAAATAAACTAGCTAGGGCGTTGGTAGCTTATCTCTGAGAAGAGATGTGGCGGCTACAGACCTCTGAACTCTATGTTACAATGAGGCTCGAAGGCCTATATATTATTGCGAAACAATGGAAACGTTAAACATCCAAAAACCTAACCATAGGAGATGAAACACCAGAATATGGGTCCTGTCGGGGAAAATTGGTACATCAATTTCCTGAGGTCATAACTTTGGCATACTATCTTTGTTTGATGCACATGATACATCATTAGAATCCGAGGACTACACTCCTACCAGTGAATATCAAGCCTAAAACAGACTCGTATTCACTGGAGCTTTGATGCCCAAAAAACGTCGTTTAGGGCCTTAAAACGACTCCAAAAGTTCAGGACCCGAAAAACTGCAAAAAATAGTAAATTGTGCTACAATTAAGGAAACTGAAAAAATGAAAGAAACAATGGTGGGGGTCCAAGTGGAATAGGTGGGTGGCCACCAATATCCACTTGGATCATTCCTCCTCCCTTAGGAAGCAATGGTCCCCATTGCGTTGAGTTCTTCCATGAGATGAGGAAACTTCTGCTGAACTTGGTCCCTAGTGAGCCACTTGCTCTGGTGAAGGAGTTGGCCTACTTTGACAACTCGATATAGCTAGATCCTCTACTGGAGGGTGTTCTTGATATGTGTGTCAATAATCCGATGAATTGTGGCTTGTTCCATGTAGTCTGGATTTAACTCTGCTGGTATGAGTTGTTCTGCCATGTCGAATGTGTCCAGTAGAGGTGGAAAGTAGGGCCAAAGGTGGTCCACATTGAACACTGGGTGCAAACCAAGGAATGGTGGAATAGTGAGCTCAAAGGAATTTTCCCCTACAGCCTTGGTGATGGTGTATGGCCCATATTGGAGTGGGCGAAGCTTGCGGTGGGGTCCAATGTGACACTCCTTCTGCAAATGTAGCCACACTTTGTTGCCCACTTGGAAGTTGTGTTGCACCCGATGTTGATCATGCCACTGCTTGTACTTAACATTGGCTTTGTCCAATATGTCATGAACCTATTGGCGAATATGTTGAATCTACTCAATGAAGTTGTTCGCCTTGGCAGCTTCAGACTGGACACGAGTCGAATCAGCCTGAGTAGATGCAAAGGGCATGACTACATCAATGGGACATAGTGGTTGGAATCCCAAGCCCACCTGAAAGGGGATATGGTCGGTTGAGTTGTGGAGGGCCTAGTTATAGCTATGTTGTACATAGGGGAGGCTCTCATCCCATGTGGTGGATGCTTTGAGTTGTACATACGCAAAATGTGTACGATCATCCTATTGACGACCTCTATCTGGCCATCAGTTTGGGGATGGAAAGCTGTGGACTTGGTGAGCTTAGTGTCCAGCATTGACCAGAGGCTGGACCAAAATGTACTGAGGAACCTGCTATTTCGATTTGAGATGATAGACTATGGGATCCAAAGGTGTACCCACACTCATTCAAAGAAGAGTTTAGCAGTGGCTTCTACTATGATATTCTTCTTACAAGCCGCCATAATGGCCATCTTTGAGAATCTATTGACGACCATGAAAAAAAAGTCGTTGCCATGCTTAGTAGAAGGAAAGCCTGTCATGTAATCCATGGAGATGGATTCCCAAGGTCGACGAGGGGTAGGCAACGGAGTATAAAGGCCTTGATTCTTGATGTTCGGTTTGGAAATGGTGCAAACAATGCAAGGTCTGATGTACTTCCGACATCTTGTCGAAGGTTTGGCCAATAAAAATACTTTTGAAGTACTGCCACTGTTTTCTCAACCCCAAAATGCACAGCGACCCAACTGTAGTGTGCTTCCCAAATCATCTTGGCATGCTCGCTTGAAGGACCACAAAGGTGTCCTAGGTGACATAGTAGTGCATCCTGGAGGTGAAAATTTGGAACTCGATTACCCTCCAAGAGTGTCTTGTATGCGTGGCCGAATTCTAGATTACTCTTGTAGAGAAGCAACCAATCAAAAGTCTTGTGCCCACAAGAGTTGAGAACGGTGGTTATCGCCATGATCGGTGGTCGACTGAGGTAGTTTGCAACATTATTGGTGCTGCCCTTCTTGTAATTGAT
>JASDQU010683048.1:45897-59865 GCA_032191745.1 Picea mariana
ATTAAGTTCCTAAGTCACTTTTCACTTTCTAATTTAAAGTTCACTTTACCACTTATAAAGTGACTTTATGAAAAAGACCCACTTTTAAGTTGTGGACCACATTCCTAGGTAAAAGTTTAAAAACCCATAGGAACCACTTGTCCAAGGTACAAATCTTCATTAAAATTCAACAATGAGGACATGTATCAGTGAAGAAAAGTCTATAAAAAAAGAATTTGGAGAAGGGAAAAGGATCTGATTTTCTGAGCATTGTTATTCTGCCAAATTTTTATTGGACCATGTTTTACTTGTGAGAGTTGGGATACCAATCTTGTAAAAAGAATGGAAGATCTTCCTTGCGAGGGCAAGTTTTGGAGCTATTATTGTTGGTTTCTTGTGTGTGGTCCCTTTGCTGCTTGGGGGGCTAAGGGGGAAGAAGAGTACCCCTAGAATTGGCTGGGAGGTACCATCGAAGTCTATGTGATTAACAAGCAAAGGACAGGAAGGAGCGCAAGACTTTGAAGGCGTCTTCATTAAGAAACAATTCATTGGTTATGGTATTTTTATATTCTGAATTTTATTCCTAACATTAGTGTAGTTGTATGCTAGACTGATAAGGCCACTATAGAAACATTGGAAATCCTGGAAGCCAATTGTTACGATTGCTTTCAATGAATATTAGTTTAGAATTTATTTTTAAAATTACAATTTCTGCCAATCGGATAATAATTACCGTGTTTTTATTTTAAATTTTCAATGTAATTCCTGATGTTTTTTGCTCTCTATTTTGGGATGGCTTGATCCTCATTGTGGAATTAGAATTCATATTAAGTATGGTTCATGTTCAAAAGTTTATACCTTGTCCTTGTTTGAAGTTGAATGACAAAGTCTTTAGTTGAGATTATTTAGAATTTAACAATGCATTGTTCGCTGGTAAACCAGGGTGTTAGTTCTGAATTTTTATTATGAGTCTCTGTTCAATTTCATTTAAATCCAAATAAATTCATCTGATGGGATCTCGGTTGAACTTCATTCTAGGTCCAAAACTATGCCGTTTTCCTGTTGACGCTTTTGTCAATTCAATTTCGTTGTAGTATGATCTCTGTTGAACTTCGTCAAACCCAAATTTATATTGTGTTTTTTCCTCTGTCGAATTTGTTGATATATCTGAAGTAGGTAGTATGAATGTTTGTGCTAATTTTTAGATAAATCCAAACTCCTTGGGATTGAGGGAAACCTGTTAAAGTCTCTGAAATTTGACTTTTAGTATGTAGCACGATATCCCTCTTTACTTGAAAAAGTTATACATGTGACCATGGGCTAAAACCTAGGGCTAACCAAAAGTGGGCGCTAATTGGAGCTTCGGAACTCCGACGCTCCGGAGGTTTTTAACTTCAACACTCTTATTCACCTAGACTGCTACCGACCAAATTTGGTCATAAGATGAGTTGACCGACAGTTGTAGGTTAACCCTACTCTTCCATCATCCTCATTAAACTTTATGGACTTAATCAAATTGTTGACAAATATTCTCCTCACGCTAGAACCTACGGTGGAGATCCACTCTAGAACTTCAGGCTTCACGGTTTTTCTCTGCTTACACAGCTTGAAATTGTTTCACCTGGATTGACGAACCTTCGAAGGGCTCAGAGATATGACAGTTTAACCCTCTCTTTATTGGGACCTTTCATACGTGCATGATACCCATATGGCATATGTATCCACCCACTACTTGATCTGTGGACTATCGTGGTTTTACATGTCGTCATAGGATACTAGGGCTTACCTAACCAGGTGTTGGCACTTGTCCTTTTCATTTGCGCGATCATGTGGAACTCCATGACAGATCGATGATCATCCTTACATTGCTGTCACTCACCGATCAATGGTCCAGATCGATCATTGGAGTCCTCCCATCAGAATGTACTCATTCTGTTAATTCAAACCCCTCCGACAGGATCACTTCAATGGATAGTGGAGATCATTATTTCTCCCCCCTGATCAACGACCGAGATTTAAGGTCTCGACATAAGGGCCCTTTTTAACCAACCAGGCCTACTCTCATCCCCTCAACCAATCAACCTTCGACACATGTCCTCCCGTATGATGCCTTAACTATAACTTGTCATGACATGTGGCCCTGCCAATGTCTACCTCATGACGTGACACGTGATACATATACCATAATGCAAAGTTCTGCCTCAAAACTCCAATTCAACTTGACACATGGCACAACCTCCACCTGACACATGGATACACTCACATATCAACACATGGATTGACATTGTTATACACGTCATCACAGAGTATAGGACTCATCCATCCTAATGTTGGCATGTGTCCATTTCTTATTAGGTTAGGTACGACATCTGACATCATTCCTCCTCCTTCCTTACTTAACCGGGATTATAGATATCCGTGACTGAGATTTAATCTTGTTGATTCCCTAATCGACAACCCTCAATTTCTCTCGGGGATCCTCCCATAAGAATTTATTCCCTTGGGATATAATGGACAAGATTACTCTATGTATAAATCAACGACTCCGGTTCTCTCTCAAAGCTCCTTTCCTTGGAGTCCATTTCCTCTAGGTTTGCAACTCACTCTGACCCACACCTCTTAGATGAACAATCGAGATATATCAACTCTTAGATCTAATGGATAAGGCTCAAAGCGGATTTTTAAGGCCCTTCTCACCCAATAAGGTTCATGCTCGACCCATCGACCAATCGACTATCACCACACACCATCCTAATGGACACGTAAGCTGCCATGTTGGTATTATACGTCATCATGATTTCATCGTACTTCTTTATTCCCCTTCAGGATGGATCATAGATCTAACGACTGAGGTCTCTCCTTATACTCTACCTAATCTATGGTAAAAATCGCCCCTTATAGTCTTACCTTCAGAGTACCTACACCTCGACGTCCAAGGTTACTATGAGTATCAAACTCTGACAAAAAGCACTACTATGGATCTGACGATTTAGATCCTTTCCTACAGACAATCTAACAGATCTAATGGATTGGGTTCATTCTCAAAGCTCTGCTATTGGAGTCCCTCATCAACCCCATGCATAAGCATTCTGACAACCTAATATCTGATCAAAAGTGGAGATCTCTCCACCCACAGATTCAATGATTGATAATTAAAGCACCCATTCAAAGGTCTAAGCTCGATAGGGACCCACTCCCAATTCCTTCGACCAAATACAGTCTGCCACATATTACCCTCGGGTATGCAGACATTCCTCGTCAACATGACGTCAGGAAGATGTCACCTTCCCTCTTAACCTCACTTAGACGAGACCCTACAAAGATCTACGATCAATAATTGATCTCCCCTTTAATCTGATTAATGATCTAGATTTTCCCTTAGGCCTTTCTCATTGGATTGCCATAACAAAGGCCACTCTGACCACTAACTCCGATGGTTCCTCCATGATCAACAATTGAGATATAATGTCTGTATATTTGAAAGTCTAGATCATCGCCGATGCCATAAGAATTTACAGCCTTCCAGGACCACTCCTGCTTCGTCAACCATCCTAATAGTGATGTCTGTCACTCCTACGGACATGCAGGTTTCCCTGCTGGCACTCCAAATCATTAGGGAATCGTCGTCTCTCTCTTCATGCTTATATTATAAGGCATGGATCCAAGGGATGGAACCCTATTCCTCACACACACAAACACACATCAATGGTCACAATTATTTATGGTGCACACTTCGAGAGATTAATGGCTCAATTTAACTTAGAGTCACTCCCATCAGAGTCTCTTATGACCTCACCCTTTGGTTGACTTATGTTTCTCTTCTATGGTCCATAATTTGTTTAGACATCTTGTTGGAGGATCTAAGGGCTTCTATTGAATCGAGGTACCTCTTCTCTAGGAATCATAGCCTTCTCCAAGGAAGGTTAAGATCTACCCTCTAAGACAAATCAATGACTGTGTTGTATTCTGAATCATACACATGATTTTTTCATGTTAACAACCCAAAAATTGGACTTATCCATTTAAGGGAAACTTCTAAGTATTTTCCAAGGTTTTTACCAGGCCTTCTTGGCTTTCACATTACTCATGAAACTTCTAAGGTATTCTTACCCTTTCTCGGTTGAAGATTTACATCCCACAACGCAAGATGATTATGCAGGGATTAAGTTTTCTATTCCGTTTACAACAAGCACGAAGCCTATTACTTGGTGCTCGTATGAATATTCTATTCCCCATAACCATTCATGTTAAGGAGAGGGAAAACAACACAAGTTTTATCGATCTTAAAACATTCCATTTATTTTAAATATTATTATCCATCTCTTAATTTATGTACTTGTATTCTCTTCATAGAAATCACGCCACTGTAGAGAATCTGCTGCACACATAGGGAGCTCAAATATACAGTTCCTAAATTACTCAAACATGAGGACTCACATTAAACACAATGAGTTAGATGCAAGGAATTACCAAGGAACCAACATTAATTTCATCGATTTTAGGCATGCACAAATATAACACATGAATCTGCTGCACACATAGGGAGCTCAAATATACAGTTCCTAAATTACTCAAACATGAGGACTCACATTAAACGCAATGAATTAGATGCAAGGAATTACCAAGGAACCAACATTAATTTCATCGATTTTAGGCATGCACAAATATAACACATTCACATGCATCCATCTAATTTCCCTACTCAATACAAATGGAATAAGGAATACTTATATATTACAAGATGTAGCCAACCAACTGACTGTGTGTGTTCACCTTTCCACCCAACAATAGGCTCAAAAGAAATAATTCTCTTCAGTCCAGCCACCCCCATGCCAAGCCATGATACCACCATGGATTTCTTTGTGCTTACCTCTAATAGCTCAAGCCATTTGAGGTTTAACATATGCTTCTCCTGCATCAAGCTCATGGCCAAGCCCCAAGGGTTATCTCAAGTGGTTCTAAGCTAGACATGAAGCTATCCCTAATAAAGGAGGTCACAGGTTCGAATCTCTTGTTCTCTCTTGGGGTTAGGCTCATAATCAGGATGATGGTATAATCATGTTAACTCAAAGGGTTTACCATGACCCTATTCAATGGATGTAGTCAACACCAATTCCAGTGAGGTGAAGCACACGAAAAAAAAATCAAGTTCTCGGCCTCCTCACTCAAGGTGGGTTCTTAGGTTCTTAGAGAAATCCTGCAACCTGTTTCTCCCCCCCCGTGACTCTCTAGACTCACCCAGCTCTACCTCTGTCCCCTATGCATATCCTTCATGTAATCTCGTGAGAGAAGGTTCTCGATCTGTCCTTCTTCCTTTTTTAAGAAGGAACCTGTGGAGTCAATCTGGGCTACGGGAAATGGTACTTTATGGTACCTTAGGATGATATTTTTCTGCTATCTTAGCCAAACCTCCCATGCTCTCGTTCATTTGGGTGGTTGGTTGTTCAACTACGTCCTCTTCTCATTAACTACTTTGTCTTGGAATCAGAGAAATACATTATTATTTCCAGATTAAGTGTTTTAGAGAGGAATCTTGGGTCATCTTGGCATGATGAACATCCCATATCTATGTTTCCTCAATATTTCCTCTAGTGGTATCATGGCTAGTACTTTGAGGCTTCACCCCACAATTAGTTGTTGGAAATTACAATTAAACAACAATACATTTACATTTTTTGCATACCATGGCATGGTAATCCTTAAACATGATTAATTACAAGCTGGGGGAAATAAGGGTATTGCAACACTTTTGGATTTGTGTTGTAAATTGGGTTCCATTTTCCTCATTAGTGGAATTCCTTGCTTCTATCAGTGGTTTTCATTATTGGTTGTTTATCAGAGAGTCTCTTCCATACGTTATTTCATCTAGTGCATGTGAGAGATGTAACTGGTTATGTGTCCATTCAATCTTTCGTCCGAGTTCTTCAAATCATTTTTCCTTTTGTTGTTCCTTGTGTTGAATGATGGGGGATGACTTAATGGCATCCTTCTAGCAGATCTCTTCCCATTGAATTCAAATCATTTTCTTTGGGATTGGGATATAGAGACTTTTTAGTACCTTGGGGCTTGAAGTTATTAGTGGTAGGTTCCCTCGCTATTGACAATGGGAATACATCAATGTCCCCTAATCGATAGATTCTAAAAGTGTTCAACGTTAATTCATTCATTCACACTTACTAGAATGTACTAGGTACCTTGATGCTCATTATTATTATCGGTGGATTATCTCGTGTTTGTTAACTATACATCAATGATCGGTAATCAAACAATGTGTCACTATGTTTGACTTCAACACATTTATTCACATGGTGTAGACTCATACCATCGACGGTTTGATTTGAATACCTCGGGTTTGTAGTATCATCACCTATTTTACACTATTGCCCGAGTTGTATTGGACAATACCATTTCCTTTCTATGACATTGGTACTTGTGGAGGATCAATTTGTACATCACCTACTTCTAGATATCCTCCTTTGATTTTGAGACATAGATCCACTGTGTATCTCTTCATGGCTATGATATTGTTTGACATGGATCCACTGTGTACTCATTTTCATGGCAATGATCACTGCTTATATATATACTTCATGGATTCGTAGTGTGCTTGATTTGGTGGCCACGTTTTTTTCACTCTTGAGCATGGGTATGCTCACCTAGGGAAGAGAGTAGTATTTCACTTGCTTGTTTCTACCGGTTTTGTCTTGGTCTGGTGTTCGGTGCACTTTTCTTGGGATCTATGCACACTTTCCTCCTGGCTTATATAATGTATTTCAACCATCAATTTATCTTCCGACCTCACCCATTAGGGGGAATTTGTTATAGTATCATTTGTCACCTCATATGCATTGATACCCTATTAGACTAATTTAAATACCCTTTCCCTACTTATAGACTCAATCCTCCCTTATTCCTCCTAAGAAATTATTTGAAAACCCCATTTTTCAAGACATATGTGCCATAACAGTTATGCAACACACGTACATATGTTAATTTCTCTTTATTAGCCTACATATGCATTTATTTGGCTAAAAACAAATATAAATTTAGTGAATTTCATGTGAGGTTTATAGGTTTCTCCAGTTCTTGACCCCCTATTGCTCATGGATAACTACTCTAGCCAGTTATTTGGAGTATAAAAAGGATCCAAGGGGAAGATGAGAGATAATCATCCCATATATCACCATTATGCTAGCCAATTTCCAACTCTGCAAGCCCTTATTACCAAGTCTTTGAGATCCCTCTTCATATATGGAAACCCCTATTTCCAACCATCCTTTCCATTCTATCTTGTAATTGAGAGACTCCTCTCTTTTGTACTTGTTTTGAGCGAGGAAATCTAGGAGGATTGAGTTAGTCTTATAGAGGCTTGGGTGGAGGAATTTAGAAGCTGGTTCTGGAGCAGTGGCGACATCAACTCTAGGTCTGAACATGTAACTTGTTGTTCATATCAACAATATACCTCTCTTTCTCATCCCTATCTATTGTTAATGGTTTATTTTTGCTAACTTTATATGCATTCAGTAATATGGAAAATAAAATGCTAATCGTGCTTGATGTTTGAATTTATTAGTTAGTTATGATAACTACCTTTTGTGCAACCTATTTATTTTGTAAGTGCACATTGATATAGAAAGTCTTGGAGCGAGAGATTTAGAGTGTGGACTTGCAAAGGGGATCTACATCAAACTACAAAAATCAGGTAGGTGATCCTTCCTCTCATAGGTAGTTAGTTAGTTACTTCTATTTAACTTTTGTAGTTCGTTAAAGATTGTTCTATTATGGTCAATGACTATGTTGTGGCTATAACCCAAGCCATAGGAGTATATCCTTTGTCAACACTTATGAGTTTGATATGAAAACTATTGGTGTTACAAATTGTATTTTTGGCATGGAAAATAAAAGAGATTGGAAAAACATGAAACTCTGGTTCAACCAAAGGAAATATGTTGAGACAATATTACAAAGGTTTAATATGTAGGAATGTAAATGGGTCAAGGTCCCTAATATCGTAGGTGTAAAGTTACTATATATTAATGTCCCAAGACACAAAAATATGTTGAGGATGTGTCCCCTATTCCCTATGCAAGTGTAGTTGGAAGTTTGATGTAGCTATATAGTCTGTACTAGACTATACACTATCCATGCAATGGGAATTTTGAGTAGGTATATGTCAAAAGCAAGGTAGGAACATTAGACAACTGTAAAGTGGGTCTTCAAATATTTGTGTGTCACTTCAAATTATGAAATCTACTACCAAGGAATATTTCGATTGCATAGAGAGATAGGTATATGGTTTTGTTGACACAAAATACGATGGAGATATTCACGTCATAAGATCTATAAGTGTTTTTTTTTAAACCTATTTAGTGGAGTAATTAATTTGATGAGCAAGAGGCAGAGCATAGTTGCATTGTTAATTACAAAAGTTGAGTACATGGCATCTACTCATGAAGTAAGGAAGTTTCATGTTTGTAAATATTTCATTTAGGTATTGGTTTTATTTAGAAAGCAATAAGGATATATTTTGACAACTCAAGTGCAATTTTTCTGGTAAAGAAACTTGTTTATCATGTTAAGACAAAGCATATTGATGTGCAATACCATTTTGTTAGAGACATGGTTGAAGAAAACAAAGTGTTGTTGGAGAAGTTTGATACCTTGAAGAATGTTGCAAACTCATTGATGAAGTATGTTAGTATTGGGAAGTTCTCTTGGTGTATAGAAGTAATGGGCATAACTTCCCTTAGTAGCTGATTATATTAATGCCTTCCAGTGGCCCCACATTTGCAAAGTATTCTTCAAGTGGGATAATGTTGCATATGTGGTCTATTATTTGCAGGTAAACTTAGCCACATTTCAATGATAGTGTGAGGGGGCATGTGGGGCTAGTTTCCTCCCAATTTTAGGGTTTTAGTGGGGGTTTGAAAAAACAAATTGTTTTTTTTTTGTGCTTTTTTTAGCCAATTTTGGCCCATTGTAATCTAATATTGATTATGGTAATAGGGTTGTAATCCAATGCAAGTTAATGGATCAGAGTTAATTGAAGCTACAAAAAACCTAAATATTGTATTGTGAATGCTTAAGTTTATATAATGAGATAGAGAGGTGCAATTTTTTTTAAGTTGCCTAATTTTTCACATAGATTCCATTTTTTGTATTTAGGTTTGAGTAACTTTGTAGTCTTATATTAGCTTTGATTTTTTGTCATTAAAAAGACTTTTGAATTGGTTAATGGTGAAATAAAAAGGTTTATAGATGCAACATAATTGATTGTGTGGCAGGTGCAATGTGAACAAATGAGTGGTTTTATTGGGAAAATAGTCTCTAAAAGTGTTATTAAGAGCAAAAATGGTGGTTTGGCCATCTGATTATTAAGAATGAAAATGGCCTTATTTCTCCTTTGTTTGACTATGATAACACTATACTTGAGATAATTTTTTAATTATAGAAATATATTTCTTTGCTTGGCATGATGCATTTGTGATGGGGATACCATATTACATTACATGTGGTACATATTTGAGCACTTGTTGAACTTGATGATCATTGTGAGATCATGTTCAAGTTCTTGATTGAAGCACTTTAGTTGATCATCAACACCTTCAACATGTTGGATCACATTCAAATTCATCTTCTATTATCTTTCATGTCTTGTTTGGAACATTTTTCTTTGACACATTATGTACTTTCCATGATGATTCATGCTTTTTCTCTTCAAGGATATTTTTATAGATAACTCTCCATTTTCTTCACATATTCCGAAGTGGTGTGTGTGGAGAGTTTGGAGACATATTGGTTCAACAAATTATTACTCTATATTGAGTTTCTTAGCACTTCATCATGTGCATATTGATGTTGTCATTACTATTCATTCTATATGATTCTCGATAGTAGAAGGTGTCTTCTCCTTGTAACTTATTGAGGATTTGATTTCATCTTATGGATGATTTCCTACATTGTTCTACTCAACAACTCAACCTTGATTCCATCAAAGTCTAGCTATCTTTTCCACTTATCCAAGATGTTTGAAGTTGTCATTAAAGGGGAATGTAATCTAATGCCATCTTCTTCCAAAAGCGTTCATCACATCCCATGGTGTAATGATTGTCTAGTGGCCACATTTACCATTGTACAACTTATCATTATGATGGTTGTGAGAACATCATTTTGAGGAATTTGTACACATAATGAGGCATCATTAGACTTATGAGATCTCAAATATATCACATTATTTGCCACATTTATTCGTTGTATAGCCTATGATTATGATGGTGGTGAGAACATAATTCTAAGGTGTTTGCACACACAATGAGGCATCATTAGACTTGCGAGATCTCAAATATTTGATACTACCGACTTATTATTTTTATGTAAATTAGTGTGTTCTCTGCCTAGGTGCTTATTCCTTTAGTCAACATTAAGTGGGAATGTTAGGATGTGTTTTAATTTTGTCTAGTGGCTTGATGTAGTCTTGTATTTAGTGTCATAATGATGATACTTATAACATCATTTGTGGGGCACTTATACATGTAATTAGGCCTCACTAGACTTTTGTAACATTAGCGCATGTGGAGATAGTTTTGGGAGTTATTTGATGGAAACCTATCTCTTAGGTAATGGTGACCTACACTCCTAGGTCATTCTTATCCACTACTTCTCCCTTATCTCTTGATGAGTTTATTTCTTACCTCATCATCAACCTATATGGATTGGTTGATCTCCACCCTTAATTGTACCTTATGATAAATGATCTAGGTTTCTCCTAGTTACTATAAATTCATGCCTCCTTGGTCTTAAATATTTAGGAAGGTGGATGGTGACTTAAATGGTCTTTATTGTTAGCCTTGACCCTATGGGTACTTAGGTTGTATCATCCATATGATTTAGAGTTGTATGGATCCTATTTGAACTACATACATGTGTGTGCTCTAGAAATTGCATTTGTGATACTTATACAAAGAATATAAGGTATTTCTTCCGTGGATATTTCTCTACCTTAGGGTCTTACCACAAAAATTATTGTACCCTTTCTCTTATTTGTTTAGATCTACTTTCATTTGCTTGATGCTTTCCATAGGAGTTTAGATAGGTTAGATCTTAGTTATATGTTTATACATACGTTCTTAGTCTTTCTACTTCTTAGTCTTTCATAGTAAAATATAAATGGGCATTTGAAGAAGCGCTTATCATTCTTCACTTTTGACATGGTATCTAGATATTGTGAAGAAACAACAACTTCCATTCTCTTCCCATCTTCTATTTCTTCTTGAATATAGGCTATTACATTTTCCTTGGTGACCAATTCTAGTTGAATTTTTTAACACGGATTGAACATTATTTTTATCCATATCATCCATTCTACTTTCCATGGATATTGCACTTTCCATGAACTGGGCTCCACTTTCCTTCAACTTCTCAATGACTCTAAGAAGGAATTTGAATTGGATAGCTAATTTCTTCTGTAACACTTATTTTTCCTCTTCAAATTGTTGGTGCATTTTCTTTTTTCATTTCTACATTTTTTTTAACATCTTGGCTAATATAATGCAACCCTTGGAGAATTTCCTCTCTCAAATATTTTCCCATGGCCACAAAATTGCAACTCCCACAAGCATAAAATAACTCCTTTGATACTATTGATCTACAATTTTATTTATTCTTTTATTTTTCCTAGAACTAATGTTTTTTGGTATCACAATATGAGACAAATACCTTGATATTGCAAAGGAAAAAAATATGCAACTCTGCTACCACAAGTCCACTCTCGAAGGGATTAGCAGAGAGAAAAATCTACTTTAGAATGTAGAAACTAACAAAGTTTCAATATAAAGAAATAATTCCTCTATGCAAAAAAACATCCATGTGTATTTCTTGGATTTTTTAAGAATATGGTTTCATTCAATTGCATAATGGAATAATCTACGACCAACACAAGGTTTGTACATAAAATCCCACTACAAATAAGGTTATATAATAATGATATGAAAAAATCCGCATAAAAAAGTGCATACCGAAAATTTGAAATGGAAAAACCCATTTTGCTTAGAAAAATTCCCATGAATGTTATTGCACAATAATATACATGAATTCTACAATTATGTACTTGAACTCTATAAGGAAACCTGTCCCACATATCTATTTTGGCACAACACTATTTTGTTCTTGGAATTAAAGTTTTCTACTCGCTACAGGAACCCTCTCCCTTGGTGTTCACTCTCTTTGTTAATATGAAAACAAGGGTTGTTAGACAAGGAACCTCCAAATATCCATTCATACAACCCCCAATTCTTTCTTGATTTAGAATCTCTTTTAAGATAATACCTTTTGTTTGCGACAATATTTGGTCTGCTATGTCTAGATAATATTTATAAACATAGTTAAGGGATGGTTTAGATCCAACCATTTCATACTAAGGTTTTATTGTTCACTATGGAAACTTAGATATCCTCAATAATTGGAAATGCTTCTATTACAGATAATGGTTTAATTTTTTTCTAGCGACCCTTAGAGTTCCAAAATGTTGATATTTTTCATGTCAATGGCATAAAAATCCCTATTTTTCCTCGTAGAGGTGACATGTATCTCTCTTTATGATTTGGCAGGTGATTTTGTTTCATCTCCAACCAAATAGTCCATGTAGACCATGTGGCATTTTTCCAATGATGGGCGAAAGAGGATCCATTTCACAGTTCAAACCATCCCATTTCGAAGGTTTTTGGTCTCTAAGAATTAAGTAAATTCAAAACTCGAGTTCTAGCTCTTAGCTCTTGATGTTGACTTTAACTTTGACTCTAGCTTTGGCTTCTCACTCTAGCTCTAGGCTTTGGCTTCTCACTCTAGCTCTAGGCATTGGCTCGAGTTTCTTACTCTATCTCTTGGCTCTTGATTTGAACTCATATGTTCCCCTTTGTTTTGTGCAACTTATTCATCTTGTACACCAATCTTCTTGGTTTCACTTTATGCTCACTCTTTATCTATGGGTCTTATCTTTTGTAAACTTCGACAAGATAGTTCTACATGACCCAAGTTGGGTGAAGTTGAACTTATGGGTCTTATCTTTTGTAAACTTCTACAAGATAGTTCTACATGACCCAAGTTGGATGAAGTTGAACTTACAGTAAATTATATTCCAATAGTTGCAAAACTCTATTAACAATTGATACTCTTGGTAGACTTTTCTTCTAGAGTTTAATTTTGAACAATTTAGCTCATGGTTTCAATTTTCGTCCAAGTAATATTCAATTGAATTTGTCTTATCACAATTATTGGGCACATGGATACTATTGATATGTATCTGTCCAAGATGTGCAATTAGTATTACTCCTTATACACACATGGACGTAATGATGACAAATAAAACTTAGGGATGAATATGGTTATCATATACAACTACTCTCATTCTTTTCTATATTTTCTTAGTAATGGCATGCCCCCTTACTTCCCTAATGAAATTTGAACTACTTAACCTCTAGGTGGAGTCTATCTTGCTACATGGTGCTTAATTTTTCCATATGTGCATATCCCAAGTATAAACAATTTTGGTTATCATAAAATTGGAACCTTACCTTGGGTTTAGTTTTATTCTCGACTTTTTTAGGCCTCTTACCTTGGGTTTAATTTTATTCTCGATTTTTTTGGGCCTTTTAATACACATCCTTTAAGTAGTTTTCTACTACTACAATTGGTTCAAGATGATTCTCTCTCCCTAAGGTATAGTCATGCTTGTTGGATATTATTCCTCTAACTACTTGTAGAGGTATGTAGCTGCCCTCTTAGATTTTAAACCTTTGCAGATGTAAAAAAACATTTGGTTCTTTTATGAATAACAAACACACACACATAAATGATTGAGCACTATTTGTTGGAAGATTGATTATTGTCATTGATGTCAACCCTAGTCATGGGTTTTGGACCACAAGATTGATAAAGGTATTTGGACATGAAGGAAAATGCACATGCATATACAACACCCATGAATGGATAGTA
>JASDQU010683049.1:3156-22871 GCA_032191745.1 Picea mariana
ATTCATCCGTTAAATTCAAAATAATAGTCATAATAAAATAGAGTCTCTGTGGATTGTTGCAGTATATTTTGTTTCTTAGAAACATAAGTTTAATAATAGATACATTGTTGTAGAAATAAGTAACTCACTATCATTCATTTCATGTTTAAGGAACATATTGTTAAACAATTGTCAAATTGACATATCAAATCGTGATAAAAAGAAATTGAAAAATAGTCATTGGAAAGCTAACACAATTCTTCACAAGTTTTGTTTTTACTGTAAAGTGAAATGCTAAATAAAAAAAATACTTTTGTATGTCGGAAGTTGAATAGCTTGTGAAAATACAGTTTTTTTTCTCATAAAACAAGCAAAAGTGTAACCCATCTTCATGATTTCACCCTAATATGGCATGGTGTTGGTCTAACCAATCCATACCAATTAGGCAGTAATAAGGTTTTAAAGGAAAGGTGTTCAAATCTTCCTTGGTACACAGTCCATTCATGTCCATTGGACATTATTTAACCAACTCCACAACTTTCCTCTTGGCTCCTTTAGCCAGCTGTACCAACAAAGATTTCCCATACTTGTTTCTTGGAAAGAGAAATATTTCCACTACCTTATGGTCTATATATCTATGACTAGCTCCTGAATCAATTAAAATAGTAAAGGCATGGTTATTGATCATACCTTCAACTTCAATCATGTGTGATTGGAATTCATCTTGCTTGTTGTCTAGGGCGGCATAGATCCTTTTGTACTCTTCCACCCATGTCTTCCATCGTTTATATATGTTCTACATTGTGGAAAAATCTTACCTTGTCACTTCTATGAGGACAATATCTATACTTGTGGTCTCCTTTATATCCCCAACATTGAATGGATGTCTTCCTTGACCTTTTCCCTCCCACCTTAGCCATTCCATGCTCTCTAAAAGATGGTTGTACTTGAGGATTGTTTCTAAAAAATGAAGGATTGTTGCGCTTCTGCATCTGTTCCTTCTTGAACTTCTCGTTCTCCTCCGAATCATTTTGGAAAGTAGGCTTTGTGTTTTGTTGATCATATTAGAATTTTTCTCTCCTTATAGTTTCTTCTAGAGTCTTGGGATCATCATATTGGATTTTATCACTGATGAAATATGGAAGTCCACTTAGGTACCTCTGAATATTCACTGTCTCATCCTTGATAATGGAGACATACTTCAACAACTCTAAGAATATCCTTTCATATTCATCGATATCCATACTTCCCATCTTGAGTTCAAAGAACTATTTCATTTTATTATCATAGTACCTCTTAGTCAACTATTTATTTTCAAAATACTTCTTTAATTCTCTCCAAGTAACATTTTTCTCATTAATGTGTTGCACCTGCACAAGATGATCCCACCACATGGGTGCCTTAACTTTGAATTGATAGATGGAAATTCTTCCTTATGAATGAGAAGAATAATTATGTAATTGAAAATACTTTTTCACGCCCAACAACCATGTGTATGCATCTTCATCCTTCTTGTGCTCCCCATAAAACATAGGAGGTTTGATTTTTTTCATTTCCCCTCGTAGCTCATCCTTCCCAGGCCTCTTATTGATGTAGGAGCATCGTACAAAGCCAAAGCATGCGACTAAGACAAAGAAATAGCTGGACACGCGGAGGAAAGAAAGGAGCATGTTTTCATAAGAACCATTTTGAATTTTGAACTTAAAACACATTAATGTAATAGTTAGGAAGAAGGTGTACTTTGCATTTATATCTTGGAGTTTGTAAATGGATCTTGAGAGATTGTTCTCATCTGTAGAATATTAAGGCATTTAAGTCTGTTAAATGTAAGACAAGGTAGATATGAATGTTAGATTAGACAGTTAGAGAACATAGGAGGGAAAACGGATATAGACACCCTCACTCTTGTATTATTGTATCATTAGCATAGAACAAAAGAAGAGAGTTGTAGCAGAGAGTTGAAAGAAAAAACCCCATGTACAGGAGCTTTGAATTAATATATGAAGCTCTGAATTAGATTTCATGGTGTTATGATGTTTTCTGTTTATACATGGTGAATGGTATGCTTATGGTTGTTTATTCTCTCTGTTATGCATTTGTTTTAATACTGTGTGTATGTATGATTTCATATTGAATGTTTGAAGTCTGAGAGAGAGAGAGAATGAGTTTCAATTGTTTCTCTTTCTAAGTGAGAGAAATTCCTACAAGGAGTGCAGTGAAATGTCCACAAGGTGTGCATTGACAAGGGTTCTGAGTTTTATCTCAGAAAGCTCAGGAGACATACCGTTGTTCTCATTCCAGCAGAAGTGTAGGTAGAGAAGAGAAGTTGTGCAAGGTGTGCGCAGGCTAGTTGAGGCCTTAAACTTATCAACTAAGGTTGAAAGGTAAAGGACTACTGTTGCAGAGGGTGCATAGAGTCGAAGAATCAAATACTTAGAAGCATTTGAAAGATTGTCGCAAGGACTGCATGCAGGAGTCCTTTTGAGACTCAAGTTTGCAAGTGAAAGCTCAGGAGGGTTAGTGTCTTTGAAGTGTTAAAAGGGAGATGAAGCAAAGTCACTTTGCAGAAGTTAAGTTCAGACGAAGAACACTAGTTCAATTCCCAGAAGTCTTCAAGGAAGGAACGAGCGGTTGAAATTCTCTATGGAGAAATCACGAAGTCGCGAGGACCGTAGGATTTAGAGATGCTACAAGGTGGATAGGGGAGGACAACCCATCACTTTGGTATCAGGAATCAATGTGGATCATTGATCGTGATCTGTTTTGAGACGTCAGATCATTTCGGGGATTCGGAGTTTGTAAGTCTGGAGTGTAAGCCAAAATCCTTGGTCACTCTAACTCTCGAATCACGAAAAGGATTGTTAAGTGAAGAATTTCAGGATTTCAGTAATTCTCTATTCGAGATACCAGAAATCCTGATGACAAGGAGCTAGGTTCCTTTGCATTGAAAAACCTTGGAGTTGTGAAATGAAAAATATTGTGAAGTGGCGTTTCGACATTTCAGTGTTTTGAGGTTCGAAAATTTGGGGATTGTGGTGACAGTGGTTTGGAATCGAGAGTCTCAAACTCTCGGTACCCGGAAGTCCAAAATCACATGGGTCGTCGGATCAGAAGGGTGACTATTGGCTATTGATTCTGTAGGGGAGCTGTTTTGGAGTTCAGGGGTTGGAAAGATGAGAAGCCTCACGTCTGGATTCATGAAATCGCGAAGTCCGAAACCCCGATGAAGCGAAAAGTTCATTGGGAAGCCAACCTTTACCAAACACAGCAAGATTCGACATTTCGGTACTTTAGAAGACAAGGGATAGGGGTTCCTTACTCTGGAATTCCCAAAGTTGCGAAACATGATACAGGTGTGGAGGAGGACAAGTTCAGTCATTTCGGGTTTCGACATTTCAGGTTTTAGTTGGTTGAATAGATGGAAACTCGACAACGGAAATCGCGATATCGCGAAACCCGAAAGCTCGAATTAGGAAGGGCGTGACTTTATTGTGGTTAAGGAGACTTGGGTGATGCCTTGTGTTTAATTACATGGGCACACTCATAAGGACCTGTGGGGGAACACCATTGTGTGTGTGTGTTTTCCTGTGGGGAACTCAAAGAGTCAATCAGACTTAGGTGGGAAGATTTAGAACGATCCTAAGTGGATCTCGATCCGAGGGCTGGAGGTCTGTGTCAAAGTGGTATCAGAGATTGACTTTGTTTGTATATTTTAGACAGAGAAAGCAGGAGGGAGAAGAGTACTCTGATATGCATAAAGTGGTATCATAGCTTGACTTTGTTTATATATTTCAGATGAAGGAAGAAGGAGGGAGAAGAGTACTCTAATACGCATAAAGTGGTATCAGAGCTACATAACAAGTTCTTTTCTTTATGTAGTAGAGAAAATAGGAACATTTTACAACCATGCCATCAAGGAGAAGAGTAGACGAATGCCTGATCTAGCAGTGGAAAGAGAAATGCACAAACTACGTGCCAGGCTTGATGACATGGAGACAACACAAAGGCACACAGTTGACGCTGGGGATTTCAGCGAGGCTGAAAGTAAAAATGAAGCTGAAAAACGAAGGAGAAGAAGTAGCAGTCGAAGATGCTACGAATGAATGCCTATTCAGGGCTGTTGCAAGGATAGGTGCTAGAGAAAAAATGGACATTCCAGTGTATGAGGGAAACCTGGATGTTGAAGAGGTTCTAGACTGGATTAGAGCTCTAGATAAATACTTCGACTATGAGGATGTCGAGGAAGATAAGAAGGTCAAACATACCGTCACTAGACTAAAAGGGCATGAAACACTATGGTGGGATGAACTGTAGGCTGACAGATGCTGCAAAGGTAAGCACAAAATCAAAAGCTGGGATAGAATGGTTGCAAATATGAAAGCCAAATTCATACCCAAGGATTATCAATGGATACAGAATTTAAGACAGAAGCTGATGTCAGTGAAAGAATACATTGAAAAATTCTACAAGATAAACATCATAATAGGTCATCAGGAAAGCGATGATGAAAATGTTGCCAGGTATATGAATGGTCTGCGATATGACATTCAAGACGAGATGCACATGATGACCCTTCGAAATGTGGAAGATGCTTACCAGATGGCTCTGAAAGCTAAAGAGAAGCTGAGCCGAAAGCAAGGTCAAAGAGGCTGAGGTAGAAGTCAAGCCAGAGGCAAAACAATTTCCCAAGAAAAAACTCAGAAATCTAAAGAAGAGGTCAAGAAACCTCAAACTCAAACTGAGAAAGGAGGAAGCTCACATAGAGGGTACTATGCTGATAGAAATACTTTTACTCGAGCTAGAGGAAGAGGAAGAGGCCGAGGAGGTGAAGTAAAATGATTTATCTGTGGAAACATTAGCATAAATCCTATGAGTGTCTAGATAAGAAGAAAGAAGGTGGTGAGACTCCCAATGTCAAAGCACAAGGACGAAATGTTGAGGCAGAAGATGCCAAGGGTGGAAGATCCTTAATGATGAGGAAATTTCTCTTAATGCCAGAAAAGGAGGCAGAGAACCTAGCCCAAAGGAACAGTCTATTTCCGACTGCTTGCAAAACAAAATACAGAGTATGCAAATTCATCGTGGATAGTGGTAGCACAAAAAATCTCATTTCTATAGAGATGATAGAAAAGATGGAGTTGGAAACTATCGTACATCCAAGCCCATACAGAGTTTCATGGCTACAAAAAGGACATCAGGTAAATGTCACTAAAATATGTTTAGTTGAATTTAAAATAGGGGGATATAAGGATGAAATATTATGTGATGTCATTCCCATGGATGTTTTTCATCTATTGCTAGGTAGACGGTGGAAATATGATAGGAATGTGATTCATGATGGAAGAAATAACATGTACACCCTAGAGAAAAATGGGAGAACGCACATGTTGCTGTCGATCAAGGACAAAGAAGTGAAACCAGAGGTGAGCAACACTGTACTTCTCATGAGTGGGAAGGAACTTCTTAATGAGGTTAAGAAGAAATAAGACACACAATTTATTGTGGTCAGAAAGCTCATAATTGTTTTGACTAGTACAAGGATAGATGATTTACCAGAAGAAATCCAAGAGTTGCTAGAAGAGTTTGTTGATATAGTAGTGGACAAACTACCTTGTTCATTGCCACTGATCAGGAGTATAAGCCATCACATTGATCTTGTAACTGGAGCCATTTTACCAAACAAAGAAGCATATAGATTGACACTGCAGGAAAATGAAGAAGTTAAGAGACAAGTCCAAAACTTAATGGACAAAGGATTGATTAGAGAGAGCTTGAGTCCATGTGTTGTTCCAACAATGTTCAGCCCAAAGAAAGATGGAGGATGGAGAATGTGTACAGACTCAAGGGCAATCAATAAGATTACCATCAGATACATATTTCCATTACCAAGGATGGACGATCTGATGGATTTCTTGAGTAGAGAAAGAGTTTTTTCAAAGATTGATTTGAAAAGCGGATATCATTAGATTTGCATGAGAGAAGCTGATGAATGGAAGACATCATTCAAGACAAATGAGGGGATATATGAATGGATTGTCATGCCATTTGGTTTAATGAATGCACCCAATAATTTCATGAGATTGATGAATGAAGTCCTGAAGGATTTCATAGGGAAATTTGTCATTGTATATCTTGATGACATATTAATTTTCAGCAAGACAGAAGAAGAACACTTAAGGCATTTAGCTACAGTGATGATGAGATTACAACAAGAGAAATTGCTGATAAATATGAAGAAATCATCATTTATGAGGACATAACTCATTTATTTGGGTTTTGTTATCTCTGTGAATGAGTTGAAGATGGATCCAGAAAAGGTAAATGTGATTAAGAATTGGCCATCGCCGAAAAATGTGTTTGAAGTTCAAAGCTTCCATGGTTTGGCAAGTTTCTACAGGAAATTCATCCGAAACTTCAGTGGAATTAGTGCACAAATGACGGATACGGTGAACAAAAGACACAAATCTTTTCACTGGAATGAGGAAGCAGAGAAGATTTTCAACCTGTTGAAGAAGAAGATCACTGAGTAGCCAATTTTAGTTTTGTTATATTTTAGCGAGACATTCCAGGTCAAGTGTGATGCGAGTGGATTTGCAATAGGAGTGGTATTGAGCCAAGATGACAGACCGATCGCATAATTCAGTGAAAAATTGAATGAAGCGAAGATCAAGTACTCAACATATGACAAAGAATTTTATGCAGTCATACAAGCACTGAAGAAATGGAGACATTATTTGGTTCCCAAGGAGTTTGTTTTGTAGAGTGATAATCATGCTTTACAATTTGTAACTCGACAGGAGAAGTTGAACCAAAAACATGTTAAATGGGTTGAATTGATGCATAATTTTACTTTTGTGATTAAGCATATTTCTGGAATTGCTAAGAAATTTGCGGATGCTTTGAGCATAAAATGTTTGCTTATGCAGGAATTCAAAGTCAAAACTTTGGGTTTTGATAACCTCAAAGAAATGTATAGATATGACCCAGATTTTAAGGAAGCGTATGAGGCATATGAGAATCCAATTATCAGGGACAGAAGCTAGTGGACCGAATATATGATCCAGGATGGATTATTATTCAAGGGCAATCAGTTATGTATTCCAAAATGCTCCATGAGGGAGAACCTGTTGAAGGGAAAACATAGTGGAGGATTGGCCGAACACTTCGGTCATGATAAGACGTTCTTAAAGTTGAATGGCTCATATTTTTGGCCAGGGATGAGGACATATGTTAAGAAATTTGTGGACAAATGCAGGATTTGTTTGCACACAAAAGGGAAAAGGCAGAACACAGGGTTATACCAGTCATTAACCATACGAGAAGGACCGTGGGACACAGTGAACATGGATTTTATATTGGGACTACCAAGAACGCAAAGAGGCTATGATTCAATCTTTATGGTAATCGACATATTTTCCAAGATGACACATTTCATACCATGCTAGAAAACAAGTGACACAACTCATATTGCGAAGCTATTTTTCAAAGAAGTCATCAGACTTCACGGCTTGCCAAGGAGTATATTTTCTAATTGAGATACCAAGTTCGTGGGACATTTTTGGAGGACTTTATGGAAGAAGCTGGGGACAAGTTTGTCTTTTAGCTTAGCATATCACCTCAGATGGATGGTCGGACAGAATTCGTGAATAGGAGCTTCGGGGATTTGCTAAGGAGCTTAGTGACTGAACACCACAGTCAATGGGATCACATTCTGCCATAGGCAGAATTCTCTTATAATGATTCACTCAATAGAAGCACAGGGCAAAGTCCATTCCAAATTGTATATCGAATGCAGCCTAGGGGTGCTTATGAATTAAAAGATTCAGAACAAGTTGAATTTAGGAGTTCTAGTGCAGAGGACTTTTCAAAGGGAATGAAGGAGCTTCATAGCCGAATCAAAGAGCGATTGCAGAATTCAAATCAAGAATACAAGCACAGAGTAGATCAACACAGCCGATAACTTCAATTTGAAGTTGGTGATCTGGTTCTCGCACATCTAAGGAAGGAAAGGTTTCCAAGGGGAACGTATAACAAACTGAAGATGAAAAAGAATGGACCATGCAAGGTCGTGAAGAAATTTGGGACAAATACATATGAGATTGAATTACCTGATGGGATCGGAATTTCACCGATATTCAATGTTGCGGATTTGTACCCTTACAGAGCTGAAGAAGCAGGATCAGAGGATGAACAAACATAAGTTCAATGTACAAAACAAATTCCTGTAGCTGAAAAGTTGCAGATGGAAAGCATAATTGACAAGAGGATTAGCAAAAAGACTAGGAGGAAGGAGTATTTTGAATACTTGGTCAAATGGAAGGGACATCCAGTTGAAGATGCCAGTTGGGAAGATGAAGTATAAATTCAGAAGCATGGACAGACTGTGAAAGAGCTCATGAATAGGAGTTCATGAAAATTTTCAAGCGAGGGAGTATGATGCATGAGCATTGTGCAAAGCCAAAGCACGCGACTAAGCCAAAGAAATAGATGGACGCGCAAAGGAAGAAAAAGAGCACGTTTTCATAAGAACCATTTTGAATTTTGAACTTAAAAGGCATTAATGTAATAGTTAGGAAAAAGGCGTACTTTGCATTTATATCTTGGAGGTTGTAAACAGATCCTGAGCGATTGCTCTCATCTGTAGAATATTAAGGCATTTAAGTCTGTTAAATGTAAGAGTAGATAGATATGAATGTTAGATTAGACAATTATAGAACATAGGAGGGAAAACGGATATAGACACCCTCACTCTTGTATTATTGTATCATTAGCATAGCACAAAAGAAGAGATCTGTAGCAGAGAGATGAAAGGGAAAAACCCATGTACAAGAGCTTTGAATTAAGATATGAAGCTCTGAATCAGATTTCATGGTGTTATGATGTTTTTTGTTTATACATGGTGAATGGTATGCTTATGGTTGTTTATTCTCTCTGTTATGCATTTGTTTTAATACTGTGTGTATGTATTATTACATATTGAATATTTGAAGTCTGAGAGAGAGAGAGAATGAGTTTCAATTGTTTCTCTTCCTGAGTGAGAGAAGTTCCTGCAAGGAGTGCAATGAAATGTTCACAAGGTGTGCATTGACAAGGGTTCTGAGTTTTATCTCAGAAAGTTCAGGAGAGATACCGTTGTTCTCATTCCAGCAGAAGTGTGGGTGGAGCACAGAAGCCATGAAAGGTGTGCACAGGCTAGTTGAGGCCTTAAACTTATGAACTAAGGTTAAAAGGTAAAGGACTATTGTTGCAGAGGGTGCATAGAGTCAAAGAATCAAATACTTAGAAGTATTTGAAAGATTGTCGCAAGGATTGCGTGCAGGAGTCCTTTTGAGACTCAAGTTTGCAAGTGAAAGCTCAGGAGGGTTAGTGTCTTTGAAGTGTTAAAAGGGAGACAGAGCGAAGTCACTTTGCATAAGCCAAGTTCAGATGAGGAACACTGGTTCAATTCATAGAAGTCTTCAAGGAAGGAATGAGCGGTTGAAATTCTCTATGGAGAACTCGCAAAGTCGTGAGGACCATAGGATCCAGAGATAATGCAAGGTGGATAGGGGAGGACAACCCATCACTTTGGTAATAGGAATCAATGTGGACCATTGATCGTGATCTGTTTTCAGCCGTCAGATCATTTTGGGGATTTAGTGTTTATAAGTCCGGAGTGTAAGCCAAAATCCATGGTCACTCTAACTCCCGAATCGCGAAAATGATTGTTAAGTGAAGAATTTTAGGATTTCGGTAATTCACTATTCGGGATACCAGAAATCCTGATGACAAGGAGCTACGGGCCTTTGCATTGAAAATCCCCAGAGTTGCGAAACAAAAAATATTGTGAAGTGGCATTTCAGCATTTCAGTGTTTTGGGGTTTGGAAATTCAGGGATTGTGGTGACAATGGTTTGGAATCGAGAGTCTAGAACTCTTGGTACCTGGAAGTCTGAAATCATGTGGGTCGTTAGATTGGAAGGGCGAATATTGGCCATTGATTCCATAGGGGATTTGTTTCGGAGTTCGGGGGTTGGAAAGACGAGAAGCCTTGCGTCCAGATTCGCGAAATCGTGAAGTTCGAAACCTCGATGAAGTGAAAAGTCCATTGGGAAGCTAACCTTTGTTGAACACATTGGGATTTGGCATTTCAATGCTTTAGAAGACAAGGGATCGAGGTTCCTTACTCTAGAATTATCAAAGTTATGAAACACGATATAGGCGTGGAGGAGGATGCGTTCAGTCATTTCGGGTTACGACATTTCGGTTTTTAGTGGTTTGAAGAGCCGAAAACTCGACAACGGAAATCGCGATATCACAAAACCCGAAAGCTTGAATTAGGAAGGGCACGGATTTATTGTGGTCAAGGAGACTTGGGTGATGCCTTGTGTTTGATTACGTGGGAACACTCATAAGGACCTTTGGAGGAACACCATTGTGTGTGTGTGTTTTCTTGTGGGGAACTCAAAGAGTCAATCAGACTCAGGTGGGCAGATTTAAAACGATCCTAAGCAGATCTCGGCCTGAGGGATGGATGTTTGCATCACTTATGCTTCCTAACAGGGGATAGACTTGAGTTGTTGTGCACTCTATTATTCGAATGCCTCAAAGAGTGTTAGTGATGTTTGCTATAAATTTTTGTTCTTCTATGATGTCCTGATTTGCTTGAGCCACTCTCCTTATCCGATTTCTTTTATATTATTTCCAGGCTCTACATCAACTTTATGTTGAATTCTTCCTATTTTTCCCTTGCCTTCATGAGATTTTTTTTATCTTCTCAGTGCGTCTAGACATCTTTCTGCAACTTTTCAATGATTTTCGTCATGTTTCCTTCTTTATCTATCTATTCTCCATGCCCATTGGAGTTCGATCCTTCAATTCCTAAATGGACATCTATTCCTATAACTTCATTTTCTGAACTGTAAGCACCTTGTGCCTTCCCCATTTCTTAGCACTATGTGACATTTTGGTTTGGTTATGACAATCGTTAATTCTGCAAAATGTGCAGTCAACCAAATTTTTGTTAGGCTAATAGAATTTAAATTTTTTTCTAGAATAAACCAATCTGATTCCATAAAAGAAATATCAAATTCCATTTTCAGTGGGTCTTGGTTGGTCAAGAACCCCACATGCTTCTACCCCTAAGCCCCGCTCTATTCTGCAATAGATTTTCAGGCGTTAGCCTCTTTTCTTCTTCCCTTGGCTCACATGGGACCATGACTGTGACCCAACTCTTATGATTTGGGCGCTTATCCAGAGCCTTGAAACTTCATTCTCCGGTCTTCATAGGTTTCCCTTTTTTTGCACGTCCCAACATCACATAACAATGAACTATAGAACTCATGAAGAATAGTGCATCTATGTTCCACCTTCCTTGCAAGATCTACGAAACTCCGAGCTTTGGGCTTCGACATATTTCACATCTGCACACTCCAAAATCCATAACCGCAAATCTTTGAATATTTCCAGGTCACCCTAGTGTCGTCATCACATCACTTTACTTCAGCGTTACGAAACTTCAGGGGTTTCTTCCTCCCATTCCGTCACAATCCATTTCTTTCAAAGTGTAAAGTTTTGGACTTCACGATCTGGCGCCACGTGTCCACATATTCCATGCTTGAAATAATAAATACTAAAAAACCTCATATAAAACTTTATACTTTTTTCAAATTGTGGGAACATGGGTCGAAGGGTTTCGAGTTACCATCGATCATTCCACAATTGTCCTCATGCTGACATGTACCCCCTTTTAGGAAACCATGGTTTGAATTGCGGGTACACCCTATAGAATTATCTTCCATGCAAATTTGATCTCCTCCATGCCTCTTGACCATGTATCTTGATAGATCGTGATCAAATTTAATGCAGTCCCGATATAGCTAACTTCTTTTCCAAGTTTAATTACCTTGTTGCACCACCAAGAGAAACACGTGGTAGTAAACACAAAGGCGACTTGTGGTCCAATCAGGCAGGTGACATATGTCCCATTCTAACTGAATTTGTACCTTACAAAGGTTCTTAACTCAGTAACACGTGGCACACATCCCATGTGTCCACGTCATCCCTAGTGACGTCAGTAGCCCATGTCACTTCGGGACTTCAGGCTTCGAGAGATTTCACCTTAGCATACCCCGTTTCTCCTAAACGTCGAACTCCCGAAACTTCTTACCTTCCTCTCTTGGCTTATCCCTATGGTCAAATATAATGGTTAACACCCCCCTCCCCAAATCTACGATGTATATCCTCTTCAGGACTTCAGAATTTTGGGCTTCACCCATTTATTCTCTATCACACATAAAATTCACCAAAGTCATGAATTCCGAAGTATATAGGGGTTAATAATCATGCACCTTTCTCCAGATCTGATGGTTATGAAGGATCCTCCTTCTCCCAAACATATCTGACAACCCAACTTCAAACCTTGCAGTTCAAAACCCACAGTTACTGTAGCCTCTTTTCTGTGCTATCTTTCTTGAACCATTATACCTCCTGAGCGTCCAAACATGACCAAGATGTTCTCTTGGCACTATGGAATTCTATAAATTTTAAATTTTGTCTTTATCAACAACAATTTGCTATGATCTTTTGATTCCATAACCACTTATACAACCTAATTCAGGCTCAGTGTCAAAAATTGGGCTCAAAACTTCAATTTTGTCCATTTTGACAACAATTTCCTTCTGAAATCTTCTCTTCAATTTCAACTTTCTTGGCCCATCCAGGATCAATGTTTAAACCATGGCTCTGATACCATTTTTTGACATCCCTAGCCAGCAATAAGCTAGGAAACACCACTTCTTGGGCATCTGTGTTAGCTATGATACCAATTAATGAATTGGTATGCATGCATATCTAACGCAAATTAACAGATACAAAATTCTGTTCATGTCACTTATCCATGAAAAAATAATCATTAAAACATACATATAAAATATTCATACAAACGACATATTCTAACCATACATAGATCAATGTGGAAATAACTATAAGCCTACACATACACCATATACAATATATCCAGTTATTACTCATCAGTTATAACACGTGTAAAATTACACAATATACAATCAACAGAGGTTTGGTACTTATATTTCAATATATGACCACCAACTGTGTGTAGACCTTCCATGAACCTCCCAGCCTTATACCACATTGCTCATCACGCTCAATAGTGGGTCACCCCGGATATGGGGCTAAACTCCACCCGGGGAAAAGGAATCCTAGACCTAGGCAAAGGCTACAAGAAACTACACTGTGCAACTGGAATGATTCTCTCCAAGGAGCCTACTTACACTCACTACTCACAAAATCTCATTCCCCACATGCCTATATCACCGCGAGAATATACACCTTCACTACTCTGCAGTCCATCGACTGCTCCATTTCCCTTCCAGGCCTTCAACAATAGGCTGGGTCAGTAATTATCAGAGCTCCGTAGCTGGTAATGGAATCTTTCCAGGAGAAATCACTTCCCAACAAACTCTCTCACCTAGATAGAGTTTCTCAAAGGCCTAAGAACTGGTTTCTTCAACCACAGGCTTGACCACCCACTTCTTCAATCCACAACCACCAAAATCAGGTAAGGCAAGGGGATAACTCAACAATTTACAGTGGTTCACCATGACGAAAATGACTCTGGCTTTGTACTTGTTCAGTGTGTGTGTGAAATGCACAAGGGATGACCAACATGCTGAGGATGAAATCGTGGGAAACTAAATGGACAGACTGGTCATAATGTAGGGAGCGAGCAAGGAAAATGGTGATAATGGTCATCATGCAGAATCATGAAAGAGTTGCGATGGTGAGAGAGAACATCCTCAGAAAGGTGGTCAGAATGGTTAATGAACCCCAACAAAGGTGAAACTTCCCACATAAATTTGTATGTGTCCTGGGTGACACTTGGCTCTCTAGGAGCACGCTCCTCTCCACTTGGAGTTTGTTCCTCTACTCAAAGGAACTTAGGATAACTGGGTTTATTTTCCCAACTTTAGTAATTTTCAAGAATACATTATAATATTCCCTTGGGTTAAGCCCTCAAGCTTAGCCCCTCTTTCCTAGCCTATCAGCCTCATTCCTTTCCCTACCTAGTGGAGCTTAGTCCCCCATAACTCTTTCTTCATGGTCAATATGCACACAACGATGTATTTTTTTATTAATAATATTCATAATTACATATACAAAAATTACTCCCACTGACCTTAGCATCTAGGCTCTTCAGCCTAATAAACACATAAACCTACTAGCTTATAATTACTTGGCTCACCAGCCTATAAACATCATTAAATTTCATAGGGGCTCGGCCTTGGGGTATTACACCAGGTATGGTATGTAGATGTCATTAATAAGGCACATGAATGTCGTTGGCGCATTCGTCAACCCAAATGGCATTACCATGAACTTGAAAAGCCTAAATATGGTCTTGAACATTGTCTTCCATGTGTTTGTTGTCTGCATGCACACTTCATGATACTCGATTGTCAAGTCCATCTTAGTGAAGAAGAAATCCCCTTGTAGGAGGTCCAACAAATCTTCTATCCCGGGAAGGGGATATTATTTTTCAACAGTTTATTTATTAAGTGCACAGTAGTAAGTGATGAGGCACCACTCGGAAGTTTATTTCTTGGGGATAATAAAGGGATGGTATGCATAAGGGGATGATCAAGTTTTAATGTGGCCATATTCCAGAACTTGGCCAATTTGGTGTTCAATTTCAGAAGCTTCTCAAGGCACATGGAGGTAGGAAGGGGCGTTTGGTAAGGATGTGAATGGTATGAGGTCAATGGAATGATCAATAGAGTGAGACAAGGTTAATCATGTGGTTTATGTGAATACATTGTAAAATCCATCAAGCAAGGGGATCATGTCCGAAGGTGTAGGAGTGGACAAATTATTAGGTTTAACAAGATGAGCTAAGAAAAAGGAGACATGCTTATTGATATTGACCTGCTTAGTTGTCTCCTTGTCAGTAAGTGACATAGTGCGATTAGGAGAAGATGATGTGAGAACATAGTTGCGCCCATCCATTTGTAGATTATATTGGTGGGACTTGGCATGGTATACAATGTGTCGGGCTTGTTGGTAGTGGAGGTCGATTAATAAGTCTGCACAATCCGGAGGGGAGACATCACATGTGGCTCTATCGTGAAATAGACCAATGGTGAAGGTGATTGCACAATACCTAGAGACTGTGAGATGAGGTCCACCCTTTTGTACCCAACTAAGTTTATATGGGCATCGATGTGAAGTAGTAGGTAGTTGGAGGCATTGTACCAAGTCCCATGAGACGAGGCCATTTTGGATACCATTGTTCATAATGAGTGTGGCCAATTCGTGTTTGATCTTGAAAAAATGGGTGAAGAGAGGAACAATATATGTGCCTAGATCATTAGCGGTCATTAAAATGAGATATGTATCTCCTTCAATAGGGTTATCAAGGGAAACCACTTCAGGATATGTAGGGGAACCGGTCAAAGAAATTTCGATAATTTTTTTTTGTTAGTGCGCAAATTATTAAGTGCTGACAACTGACAGAAGAGTCTGAATTGGTCTTAAGGAAAAAACTCTAGGGTGCAGTATGGGATGAGGTGAGGAAAAAATGTGGGCCAACTCAAGGGAGAGTAGGATAATTCCCAGGATAATTCGAGGTACCATCTTACGGTCAACGACCAAGACCTGAAGAAAATCCTTGTCCAAGGAAGGACTTTTGAACATATCTACTTCATGATGGATTCTTAGCAATAATCCATAATTGAAATTGACAATTAATACATATTTTGGATCAGTGATGTGGAGATGGATGCATAGTTTGTAGAATATGCTATTATATCCCTAAACGAACTTATTTACAAGTTTTCGGAGATGCAACCATCTGGCAAGGAGGTTCTGGCGATAACACAGTGGGTAGAATCTCTCTCTGAGAGCATGGAAAAATTCATCCCACGTCACAATGTTTGGTGTCTATGTCTCGATTGGGTCGCCCTTGTCCATGATCATGGAATAATTCTCTAGCTGAGTGTCCCATCATGTCTATGCAATTCCCTTGAGTTTCAAACTGGCAATCTAAAGCTTCATTTCTTCTGTCGTCCTAGGAAATTTACAAAAGTATGTGGAAAGAATGTGAATCTAGGAATCAAGATCCTCGGCATTCATTCGACCCCCAAAATTAGGTAATTGGATGCACTTATCAAGATGCATGGGTGTTGGAGCCATGCTCTGTTGCAGACAAATTAGCTATTGGAGAGCCATCGTTAAATCCTAAATTGGAGTTGTGGAAGTGGATGCATAATCCTTTGTATATGTCTCTCTTTGTGGTGGAATAATTTTTAATCACCATGGATGTTGATATGTTACTTGATGTTGCACTGATAATCATTGAACTCTTGAGCGCACTGAGAAGGCATCAGTCAGTACCATGAATAATGCATGTGGAGAATCATGCATGATGAACATGTTGGAATCCCTAAGGAGGGAGCACTAGAATTCCTAAGAAGGACATATAGATCTGAGAAAGAAAAAAATGTTGGATAGACTCTCTTCTGAATTCCATGGTGAGCAGAAGTTGGCTTGAATCCAGGCTATGATACCAATGAATTCACAATTCTATCTACAAAATTAAAAAAATGCAGCAATCGAATAGACTAACACATAAGAACTAAATGTTTCAAAAATTCAAATACATAGAGAATGAAAGAGAAAAAACAATTGAAACAAGAAGTTAGAGACCATTCCTTGTATTTCAGCAAGAAGAAACCCTTTTTATAAGACTAGGCAAATTTTGGTTACAACAACAAGAAGAGACTTTATGATTTTATTTCTAACTAACAAGTGTTGTTTCAATTTTTATTAATTGACTTGATCACGAAAACAACATGTTAATTATCGCCCCACTCAACAATAGAAACAACTATATGTCCTCATGCTGACTAGCGAAGGAAGATCAATGCCCTCTATAATGGGCCAAAATCCCATTCCGGTCTTTCGTCTTCACTAGAGAGATTATCGAGGGACATATTCCTTCTGTGTACCTTCTTTCTTGGCTCTACTCCTATTTCCTTATTCAACACATAAAATGTTGAAGGATTCTTTGTTATTCCTTTTATTTCCTTTTGGATATCATTAATTTTCATAAACATCCGATCCATGAAATCTAATATGGCATATAGCTTTCTGATTTATTCTTTCAAACTTGTGGTATCAGTAAGAACATGTGGTATTATCTCCATTTTCTCATTGAGGTTATTCATATCTGCGTTTTCTTTCTTGGCTTCTTCAACCATATTCAAGACATCCTTATGCAATTCATCAATATTGGGACCAATAAATTGAGCTTGAAAATTGCCCCAATTTAATAATTTTCATTCATCACTTACTGATTTGACTAATGACCTAACATGAATATATTCTCTTTTTCTTTTCAATCCTTTAGAATGCTAGTGGAAATGAATACTGGACATGTTTCTTCTTAAGAGGAAGGACACTTATCCTGTTGGATGTATTTTGGTAGTCCCTAAGCCCTCTCTTGGAAAGGATAGCATCATTAATTTAGTTGATGGTATAAGGGATCTATGACCATGTATATTATTCATTTTTTCTTGTCAAGTAGTACAATATCGATATTCTTATCTAAGACTAGTTTTAGTTCTATGCTTCATTTGTCATTTGTGCATTGGAATATTGAGCACATGTATGGATTTATTGAGTAGAAGAGTATAATTCTGGATATCTAAAAGACAAATATTTGTTGGATATGTGCATCGGGATAGGCTTTTTGTTGTATGAGGTTTTGTTGCACCAGTTATTTTTAAAACCATCATACTTATTTTTTCCATTCAATTGGGTAGAAGATTCCAATTAGCTAAATGGTAGAGGTTGAATTGTAATAGAAATCAAAGTGAGTTATAAATAATTTCAAGTTTTTAAATATTGTAAAAATAATTTATTGATGATGATTAACATCCACTAAGACCGAATTGGTCTATCGGACCTTAAGAGGGTAAGTGATTACTTGTGATTCTTTAGAATCTTGTTTCTGTGCTTGAAAAGAATTAAGAGAAGCTTTCCAAGATCACCATACGTTTTTTGAGTTAAAAAGTTAGGAAAGTTGATGGTGTGATACATATTTTGAAAATAAGATCTGATATTACATAACATTTAAATGAAATGTTATGGACATTAAATTTGAGTGATAAATAAATGTACCATACAAAATTGAATAGTTTAATTTTTTCAATACAGATAATGCTTTGTTTATAAAACTAATACACTTATTATAAAAATATATTTTTAATTCCTTTACAAAAGTTATTGGATTAAGTTTTTATAAAGATAAATTTAATTTATACTATAATATTAAGTTTATGTATTATTTTTATTTTAAAAAAATTAAGAAATATAATTTTAAAATAATTCAAATAATTATAGTAAAAATGGGTTGTGTAATTCCTCTAAAAATATAAACTTTTATATCCTTTATGTACCCATTTAAAAAGATATGTTCACAAACTATTTTTCCAAGAATTGTAACAAATAAATCAAACATGGATAGTTATTTCAACTAAATTAGTAGAAATTCCTAGAGATTAGGTTGTTTACACTATCTCTTTGTAATTTGGAAGGAATGTAATGATTTCACTTTGTTTATGAGGATGTGAATTTTAAACAAAATAATTGTATTTTTTTATTAACATGTATAATATGACAAATTTTCATCTATTTTTCATTAAAATTAATTTTCATATACAAATAAAGTAATTTATTGAGAATAAATATTTCAAATTGATGAACCTAGAAACACACACCAAAAAAAATAACACTTATTGATGCATTTAAATTTCTTATAAATGATACAAATATTAAAGAAACTATTGTTTTTGAGATGAGACTAATATTGAAGAAGTTCTAAAAAAATAAAAGGAAAGGGGTAGAGCCTAAAATATTATTTAAATATGGATGAAAGTTAATATACAAATTGCATATTCAATTTACATATTGGACAGTGAATCAAGGAAATCATATTTATTAATCATGAAACATGTTGAACTTATATAAGATATTGAGAAATTCGGAATAATCAATGTCATGAAATAAGGTATTTTGTGACGATAAAATATTTACCTTTAAAATTGTATAAAAACTTATGTCAATTGTGAGTACAATATTTACCTTTATAATTGTATAAATACTTAAGTGACTTGTGTGGGTACAATGGAATACCTAATATTCCTTTAAGGGATGTTGGTCGAGCAACGTAGTACCTCAAAGAGCTCAGGGTTATACCTTTCCCGTAGCGATAAGGTGGTTATTCCTAATTTCCTTATTGGGTCGGTGGGTTATTAAAATATGTAATTCCGATTTCCATGATCCAAGCCTGAATGAGAGAGATCATTCCGGGATGAATTATATATGTAATTATGACGGAGCATGGCCGATGGGTAGCAATGAGGAAACATATCACCGCAGCCAAGACCTGGGGAAGACCTATAGAAAGAGGGAGGTTATCCCCGCTAGTAGGGCGGTACTGAAGCTTGAGGAAAGTCCATCCACCAGTTCCTGGGCCAGCAACATCCCTTCCATATATACTTTATTGGAGATGATAGATTGATTTGACTGGTTCGGACTCGGACTAGGATAGATTGATTTGACTGGCTGGCAGGCTTTCTTTCTTCTATAATGATCTATCTCTTTGCCAGAGTTCAGGTCCTGAAGTTCTGGTGGGTCACCCCTCCCCTCCCCCCTATTTTTTCCTAATAAAAGTGGCTC
>JASDQU010683049.1:22971-47033 GCA_032191745.1 Picea mariana
TTGCTGTTTGGGGAAGACTCCTCATCCTCCTTCCTCCAACTCCTCATCGATCGGTTGGCTGAAGACTCCTAATCCAGCTCCTTCCTGAATATTTTTCATATATTAAAATATTACATAAAAAAAATTAAGTGCATAAATTTGTTAAAGTCCCTTTTATTTTATTTTATTTTATTTTGGTTGACTAAAAACATAGAAAATAATGGAGAAACACTTTACTTTGTATATTACATATTTAATGGAGGAAGGAAGAGGGCCACATAAAGCAAAATTTATTAGTCTTTGGAAAATAAAGGATAGGCCGTGAACTGGGACATAGATTTGAACTAGTTCGAACCAGCCCCCGTGCCCATGTAATTCGGGGCGGGGATATTTCTGAACCAGGCCCGGGATGGAAATGAATAGTTACCTCCCACTTCTTATTAAAGCCCTGCCACCCGTATCCAAGCCGACCGGTAATGGAAGTACCGCCCCTACCGGGTTCGACATTTCTCCTCTCTTAGACAGGTCCGTTGAACGGCTCGTCTCAGCCGTTCAACGGGGCGCTTTTCCATTCCGCTTTGAAAAGCCGTTTCAAACCCCCATTTCACCTTCTTTGCCTCTATTTCACTCGGTTTCGAACTTGACTTGTTCCGCTGGGGGCCCAGCTATCAGGTTGGCTGCCTGCCTGTAAGGAAGGGGTTTGCTGTAATGTAAGGAAGGGGGTTGCTGCAAGTAAGGCTTACAGCTCTGAAGGTAAGGGGCTCCCCATCTTTTTCCAGAACTTATTCGAGACAATATTCACGTTAGAACCCAAGTCTATTATGACCTTATTTACTTAATATCTGTAATTGTAAGCAGTAATTCAATATTATCGACCAGATCTTGTCCTTATCTTTCTCCACACCTTTTGAGTGTGTCTTTCAGGGGTGGGGCATTAATCACTTCTTCTCCTTTGATAAACTTAATAGAGGTAGTACGCAACTTCTGATATAAGTTATTTTATTTTATTTTGGTAGACTAAAAACATAGAAAATAATGGAGAAACACTTTACTTTGTATATTATATATTTAATGGAGGAAGGAAGAGGGCCACATAAAGCAAAATTTATTAGTCTTTGGAAAATAAAGGATGGTACTGCAAAATCAATGTATGAATCCTTATTAGGATTATTATTTGAAATGGATTTACCAAAATATAAAATTGTGAGATTCATGAAGTGCCCCATTTGTTATACATTCGTTGTGTAGTACAATATGAGGTATTTGATATGATTCATGATTCAAATTAATTTCTAGAGTTTAATTATATTGATAAGTTAGTCAATAAAGTATATTTTTGGTTGGAAAAATTTGTAAAGAGGTACACAAAACTTAAAAGTTTAACATATTTATTTCAAACTAATATAAATTATAGGTATTTCAAATTCATCAAATCCAATGGTTTTTTAAAGATATGGGATGCACATGCTTATCAAAATTATTTCAACATTATTACAAAAATGAAAACATGATAATAGAAAGATTTATGAAATAAGAACAATACTTCAAATTCAATTTTGTATTCATTCACCAAGAGATGTTCAACTAAATTAAACATGTTAAGTTAGTGATTTCAAAAGAAACATATTGATATAATATCTATTAATACAAATGTTCTAACTAAATTAAGTAAGTTCAATTAGCTATTTCAAGAGGAACACAGTCGTATAATATCTATCTATATGCAATTAGATGTACTCATTGAAACATATTCTCAATATGTTCCGTATTTCTTAAAGAAATTAGAGCATGTGAAATTATAATTTATTGATAATACATGGGTTGACATGTGTATATCCTAATATTTGAATTTATACATAATTTACTTGGGTTAGTTACTATGTAAAATTGGGTTCAATTGAGTAAAGATTTTTTTCGAAATGTTGATTGATTGATAGATTTGTAGATTTGACACTATTCAATACAATAAAGTAATTAAGTTTTCATTCTTACTTTGTAGAAGAAAATGAAAGAGACTCTGAAACAAAACCATGGTTGAGATGCTTATATGAAAAAATTGACATTGGAGTTTTCTAATAATTGATATAGAAAAATGTGAAAGTGAAATATTGTGTTTTATTATTAATTTGTATATAGAAAGTTTTATTATTACTTTACTTTGGGAATGTCCAAAAAAAAATTATGGTTGGAGCATTGGAACAATGTAGAGGAAAACCTAAGTGATATGATTTTTATCCAAATTTAATGAAAACGGTGAAAATAGTTTTTACTCTTCAAGCCAAGCATTCCTAGTTGTGAAAAGGGCTGTATGAAAATTGATAATAGATATAACTTTTTTTAGAAGCATTATAGACTTCTATGTTTTTATCTTTATTAGGTATATTGGAACACAATTTATGAAGATTGGACATGAATGAAATTGAAATTGTGTCAAATAATTTGAATTTCATTTAATTCTTTAGAAGTTATGTTTCAAAAGTGGTAAGTTAAGAATTAAATTTTTTATAATCAATGGGTTGTAAAATAATGATCTATGTATGAAATTTTAGGTTATTTTTCTTTTTCATATGATTTTTTTTTCCAGATTTAAAATGTAAAAGGGTGAAAATGAAGGTAACCCTTCAAATTAACTTTTCCCTTCAAATTTGATTAAGGAAGGAATGTATAAATTTTGTCCAACCATTAATGGCTGCAAACAAAATTCCTTGAAATAGAAATTGACCAGTTTTGAACCTCTCAAATATAGAGATTTTTTGAACATATTAAATATAGAGATTGGAAACAAAAGCTTCTTGAATTTTTGTATCAACTTTTTCTATTCATTTTATTCATTGGATATTACACTATTCATCATCTAATAGACATGAAAGAAAATATACATTACCAATAATTGACTTACTAAATGATATATATATTACTTATCATAGTCTTATAACTTGTCTATATATCAACCATTAGTCTTATAACTTGTCTATATATCAACCATTCTATATGAACCATTGAATTGAATTTTCAGTGTATGTGTATAACCATTGAATTTTTCGTTTTATTTTTAGCAGTCATCAGATCAAATCAGTCTTCGTTGCCCTTTTAACTCCCGCGTTCAGTGTTTGGATGTGCAGTGAATATGTTACAAAAGTTTGCAGTGTGGAAAGTCGCAATTATCTGGTTCTTGACAGAAGTTTGACCACGTCGTAGATCAACAGTCTACGGTTTCTTTACAAACTCCGGGACGGGACGACCAGAATGGAGTACGCGCTATTAAAAATACGGAAAACACTAGTGGGAGGTTGGATTATTGTTTGGCAGAGGAACACGGCCAGAGCTTTATTGCGCCTTCATCTATTAAAGATTACCACTCTAAAAACGAAGCTCCGAAATGTACCTGAATGCCAGATGTTAATGTTGATCAACTTGAAAGACTAAAAACAGATAGGATGAATGGCACTCACCCTCATACAAAACACACTGATGAAAGAATTCGACAAACACACCCGGGTAAATAATTCCACACTTTATTTAATGGAAAAGGAAGTTGATTCGGTGAAGGATACAGGAAACTCGAAGGAGAAGGCAAAAAGGGAAGGAATTATAGGTTATATTTTATTTGAATTTAGATATTGTTATTGGTTACATTTCTTAATTGGAGATTTATTTTAATATATTAAAATATTTATACAGTAAAAATATTCTTTAAACTTATAGATTTTAAATATATATGGTTTACTAATGAAACATTTTTAGAAAGGTATGTGAAAGAGGAAAGGGTGTTTAAATTATGGTCAAATAAATATATATAGAAAGAAGGTATGTTAAATAATAAATATATTTATATTACAACTTATTAACTATTAGACACCCAAAAATTATGTTAAATTACTTTATAATTTTTATATTTGATTTTATTAAAACAATATTTATAATAATGGATAAAGATAACTTGATAAGTAAATTAATGTATTGTTTTAATAAATTAGCTTAAATTCAATTTAACTCCATATTTATTATGAGTGAAATTGGATTTGATTTGTTATTTTATTCTTAATTAGCTTGATTTTAGAAATTAATGTGGTGTTTTAATAATTTAGTTTAAATTCAATTTAATTCTCTATTTATTATGAGTGAAATTGGATTTGATCTGTTATTTTATTCTTAATTAGTTTGATTTTAGTCAAGTTTTATGGAATTATTTTGGAAAAGAAGATTAGTTTTTGGCTAGAAAGTCACCCTCGGCTTGTTTTTGAGATATTATTCAATTGTGAACCATCTTGTTACTTTTATGATAATTGCAAAGTAATTATGAAATACTAAAACAAATCCTTTTTGTTGTTTTGTTGACTTTAGAAAATATTTTGACATGGTTCCTAGGAAAAACCTTTGGAATAGGTTAGACGAAATAAAAGTGTCTCTAGAGTTGAGAGCTGCTGCAATAAGGATGTATGAGAACGTTATTGCTAAGTTTAAAAACATTGAAGAATGGTCAAAAAAGATTAGCTGCAATATCGGAGTCAAACAAGGTTGCCCCTTGTCCCCTACCCTTTTTGGCATATCCAATGACAAGTTAGAAGATTGCTTGGAAAAAGAAGGTTGTGTTGGCCCTACTCTCACTGGTATAATCAACAATCTTTTTCTTTATGTCGATGATATCATTTTATGGAAAGGAGTCCCCATGATCTTGAAAACCAACTAAGAATCCTCAAGGATTTTTGCTCTAATATGGGTATGACTGTTAATAGTGATAAGACTAAGGTCATGATTATTAAATACAATAACATCCCTTATGATACCTTCGTATATGGAAACAACAACTTGGAGGAAGTGATTTCATACAAATATCTTGGAATTCATATTCACCACAATCTCAATTGGAATTATAGCATTGAGAAAAAGATTATTGGGGGATGGAAAGCTTATTATGGGCTTGAAAACAATTGTAAATCAGTTGATCTTTGTAGTTGGGATAAGAAGAAACTCCTCTTTAAGACTCTTGTTACGCCTGTTATCAAAAATGATTTTAAGGATGTAAATCTATTTTAAAATGTAGAAACCTTAGCGAATCTTACTAATCCTTCATATGCCAACTATAAATGATTAGAGATATTTTTGTAAAAATATTCAAAATTTTATATAGTATTTATAAAATTTGGGCAATTTTTAAGGTAAAATAATTTTATCCTATAAAATTTGGCCAAATCACTTTTAAAATAGCGAATCTCGTTTTTGGAAAAGCCATGGAAAATTATCCCATGAGTGAAATTTGGCCCCTAAAATCATCCCTGCATGTTATTCTTTATGGATGTGAAGAGTGGGGCGGGGCTGTAGTATCTCTCGTGAATCCTGGAGAAAGATAGAACAAATACAAAAGAATTTTATAACCTATAATCTCAAAATTAAAGGAAATACGCCCTATCCCATCCTCCTTTTAGAAACAAGTCTCTCCCCCATTGAGAGAATGATGATGACTAGATACCTAATGTACAATAACAAGTTAAACACTAGGAGACAAGAGGCTTCCTAAAATTGCTTCAAAATCAAGTCATAACCACCATCAACTCAAGCGAGGATGGCATAATGATGACCGATCTTAAATAAAGACACTATTAAAAATAAATTCAAATCAAAATTTGTCGAGCCTATACCCATATTAGATCTCATTGTCAAAATATTTGTCACACTACCAACCTTCCTAACCTCTTAACTCAACAAAAGTATGGTGATTTTGGAAAACTTCTCTTAATGCTTTTCGAGCATAGAAACAAAATTCCAAAAAATCTCAAGTAATCACTTACCCTCTTAAGGTCTGATAGACCAATTTGATCTTAGTGGACATTAATCATCATCATCATCATATTAATTTTATTTACATTATTATAATTTTTTAAATGCTATATATCAATTCCATCTTGAATATGAAAATAATTACACATCTCCCTAATACCACCTCTAAACACAATAATATTTTATTAAAATTTATTTACATAAATATATTTTATTTATTAAAATTATTATACAATCTAAAGTTTAATAAGTAAATTAATACAATATTTTAATAAATTTTATTCATAATGACTATTTTTTATTTATTAAAATAACTTTACACTTTAAATTTTGTGTTTAATATTTTAATAAATAAGAATTAATAATTTTATTTATCAAAATCAATTTGTAATTCAAATTTTTATGTTTAGTATTTTAATAAATAAGAATAAATCAATTTGTAATTTAAATTTTTATGTTTACTGAAATTTAGATTTGAATTTGAATTATTTCGGACATTCCCTTGCCAAGAGATCGAATATTTTACCAAAAGCTTCACCTTGAATTGAATTAGTACCCAATAATAACTTTATCAATTTTTTTTAAATTGAATTAGTCAATAATAATATCTTATCAAATTTTTTGAATTGAATCGATATTAATATTTATCAATTTTTTTAATTGAATTCGTCAATAATAATATCTTATCAATTTTTTTTAATTGAATTGATATTAATATTGAAAAATGCCCAAATTTTAAATTGAATTAATATTAATCTTAAAAGTTGACCAAATTTTGAATTGAATTTTATCAATTTTTTAATTGAATTAATCAATAATAATATCATCAATTTTTTTTAATTGAATTGATATTAATATTCAAAGATACCCAAATTTTAAATTGAATTAGTATTAATGTTGAAAGTTGACCAAATTTTGAATTGAATTCGTCAATTTTGATGACTAATGAAAACTTCTTGAATTGAAATAGTATTAATCTGCCATGTAAATTATCCATGGTCATGAATTCCAAAAGGTGAAGGAAGATAAGTCATTAAGATAAGTCATTCTTTCTATAGTGCTGATCATGAAAAAGACGCAGGGACCTTGTCCGTCTTTCTATAGTGTTGATCATGTCCTAAGGATCATGTGTGTGCGATCCATGCATGGATTTCAAAAGCTTATCCTTATATATTTTTTATTTAAAAAAAAATTATAAATATATTTTTTATCAATAAAATAAAATAGAAATTATTTTAGTAATAATATCTATAATATTTGGTAGTTTAGACATGATAAATTCAGAATTAACAAATCTTACCACATCTGTCTATTACTACATCATGTGTTTATTATTCACAACATCCACTTTCCTAATCTTTCAAGTCAACAAAATTTTATTGATCCGAGAACATTTCTCTTAATACTTTTTAAACAGTGAATTAATATTTTAAAGAAATTTCACATTCATCATTACCATAAAATGATAAAATCTCCTTAAAAAAATTATTTGTCAAAGATTGGATCGCCTAAAAAACGACTCATACAGTGCTACGATCACCTCATATTGATAAAAAGTCTAGAGAACACTCTAGAAATGGAGATACATAAACAATTGCTGGTCACAGAAACAGAAACGCATGAATTGTCATTAAGTTATTTCGGTCAATGCAACTCGTAGGACATAAGACTTTGGTCAGGCCCAATATTGTCCAGCCCACGGGATGTTCCTACCCTACCATGTGCTCCTGGCCCTTCACCTCATATAAGAGGGAAAGTAATCTCTTGTTTTCGTTCAGATAGACCAATTTTAACCATCATTATCATAAAGCTTCAGTCATGATACTTAAAGAGAAAGAGCGTTGGTTAAATATTAAACCAGAAAGAGAAAGAGTGTTGTTTAAATATTAAACCAGAAAGAGTCATAATACTTGATAATTAAAAAGAGACAGAGTGTTGGTTAAATAATAAACCATACTCATGATACTTGATAATTAGAAAGAGAAAGACTGTTGGTTAAATAATAAACCAGAACCAAAGATACTGGATACTCAAAAAAAAATCTCAAAATTATGCAAATCCAAGGATACAGGATAGCTCACATACGGGAACTCGCAAAGTAAGGTAGAATGAGAAAAACGCCATTGCTGGAATCCTCTGATTGATGGGAGTAATACCTGCACGTCTTCGTTTGGTTGACACATGTAACTGTTTCCATGATTGTCTATTGGTGATAACTTCTGCAACAAACGTTTTCCTATCGTTGGACAGTGAAATCGCTAGGTATATACGGCAATCGATTGGTCTGCTGTGTGACAACGAATGGCACAGGCAACTGTCAAGCAATTTCTTAACTGGAATCCAAATGGCATGGAAATTAATGCCAAAACAAACTAATTTGCGGTTAAAATCGAAATCCCTATATGTGAAAAAAGAAAAAACCTTTTTCTTTTGGTCTTTTGAACTCGAGAAAATTTGTCCTTGGCCTGTACATTAGACAAGAATGAAGAAGGGAATCGATACAGAACCCTCAATCGCTACTTTGACATGTTTGATGCAGATGAGAGCCTTAGACAGATTTCGTCTTCGAAATCAACACGATGCATCACATAGTAGCTCACAATACTACAATTCAACATAACAACAAATGACTAAGAACCTAAAGGCTTTCCTTGCTTGAAAAAAAATAAAACCAACAAACCACACAATCTGTAGAGGCAGAGATGAATTTCTCCGCATTCCTGCAGTTTTCCAAATATTGCAGTAATAAATCATCACAATGCGGAGATTCCAATAAGGTCTGCGCTTGCAAGGAAAAATCTATTTTCAGAAGATTTTAATAAAAATCGAGGCCGACGCTTGAAAATCGGGAAGGAGATCGACGCTCTCGACAGGAAATTCGTCAGTTTGTAGTTGCTAATGGCTCAGCCCATTGTTGAGGTGAATCGTTCATTGTGAAGAAGAAAAATCACCAGCAGTTGGTATTCAAATTCAGCTGCAATACTTAATTCCTCAGCGACTGGTCTTCCCCTAGAGATAATCGGCCCTTAATATCACCCAGAAAATTGGTGATTGAGCCGCTGGCTCTAGACTACTTGGCGGTTAGCAGGTTAGATACGATTCATTTCTGTAAGTAGTCATTTTGCGATACGATTTTTCACTTAATACAATCATGCCTTGCAAACGGTTTGAAAATGAATGTCAACAGATTTTGTAATACAGTGTTACATATCTTAAAATGTTCTTTTTAAGAAGTCACGGGTTTAAATTTAGAAGAGTAGGATATGTATATTTATTTTTTTTAAATTCATAGACACAGTCAAATTGCTGAGTCAAATGTCATACTTCAATTTTGCTGAAAGATACCTTCCCCCCAAAAAAAGAAAAATGTCATACTTCAATTTAGTTTTTAACTTAAATGTTACCTTAAAAATAAACAGTTGTTATTATTATTATAGTGTATTACCTTAAAATTAACTGTTTTTATCTTAGAATATACAGGGGATACCTTGAATTGGTTGTTTCACTTACAGTTTCCTTTTTCCAGTAACTTGGCTATCAAACATTCCAACCACTTACAGGGTTTACACCTTTAGACTTCTATATTATTTTGATGTTGTTACAACTTACAAGGCATTTATGCTACTCATGTTACATCTCAGAAAACCATTAAGCGTTGGTTAATATAGTAGCCCTAGGTGAAGGGTATATGTTCTGTAAAAGTATCCGTGAGCTTTTTCCACAGGCATCGTAGCCTTTAAAACTAAGCGATGGTTGGATTTTGGGTACTCATTAGAATGCTTTGTGCAGCTATTGTTAGACAATAAGAAACATCTAGAATCTATTAAAAATTGTTTAGATTTTGTTTCATTAGTACGCAGACTTTGAAGGTGGTCTGAGATCAGGAGAGTTATTTAATCTATTGTTAAACTATAAATGTAATAGTTTTCTCTCATCTATGTATTTAATTTGGTATTAGAGCAACACTTTAAATAACCACTCTGAGGACCCACACAATTGTTGCTGCTGACATTTGCAGAGAGAACGAACAATAAGTTAATACTGCAGTTTATTAAATAATCTAAGTCGAACTAAGAAATTAGATTTCCAAACTCCTTTTAAGATTTTTTATGGTTATAAACCTAATGTCGGTCATTTAACAGTGTTTGGATCCACTGCCTTTGCACATATTCTAGAGGATGAGAGAATACAACTTGATGCAAAGTCAATCAAGTGTGTTTTTATTGGGTATTGTACATACAAATTGTTTGACCCTAGTTCACATAAATTTTTTGTAAGTAGAGATGTGATGTTTCATGAGAATCTTGATAGAGTTGATAAAATGAATGATGCAAATGCTTGGCATAATGATAGTGATTTAAACATGTCAAAATAGATGCAATGGTTAAACGTGAACAAGAACAGGTATAGGTTCAAGAATTAAATGAAAGCAATATGGACACTTCAAGTAGTCAAGATACATCAAATAGAGAAGAGTCACCACAGAGCAGGAGACAAGATGACAAGATGAACGCACTGAAGGACCTAGGAGGTCATCATGGAAAAATCAGCCACCTATAAGGTATAAATACTATGCATTGATGTCTCGTGTAATGAATGTTGTAGAACCTGTAAACTATGATCAAGCTAAGAAAACATGAAGAGTGGATAAATGCTATGAATGATGAATATGATTCCCTTATAAAAAATCAAACATGGGAATTAGTTGAACTGCTCCCTATTGGAAGCAAATGGTTGTATAAATATAAATTTAAAGCAGATGGTAGCATTGACAAATATAAGGCAAGATTAGTTGCAAAAGGATATTCGCAAATGGAGGGAATTGATTATGAAGATACTTTTGCACCAATAGCTAAATTGAATACAATTAGAGTATTGATTGCCTTAGCTACAAAACATAATTGGAAAATACATTAGTTAGATGTCAAATCTTCTTTTTTGAATGGTGATTTAAAAGAAGAGGTTTATTTGGTTCAACATGAAGGGTTTGTCAAGCAGGGGCAAGAGCATGGGTTTGTGAAAAAAAAAAATGATCTTAACCTGTACGTTTAAAAAGATGAAGAAGGAAATGTTTCTTTAATATCTTTATATGTGGATGATTTCATTATTACAGGAAGTGCACACAAGTTAATTGAAGAGATTAAAATTTAGTTGTCTTAAGAATTTGAAATGAAAGATCTTGGCGAATTGCATTACTGTTTAGGAATTGAGGTTTGGAGAGAGCCTGGGAAAACATTAATCACTCAAAGTAAATATACAAAATAAATTCTTATAAATTTAAACATGATTGAATGTAAAGCTATGTCAACTCCCTTAGAATAGAATGCAAAGTTGAGCACTGAAGATGGATCTAAAGAGGCAGATGGTACTGTATATCGTTAGTTGGTGGGAAGTCTGAACTACCTCACCACTACGATACTAGACATTGCATACTCAATTAGCATCATTATTTAGTTCATGACTAAGCCTTCAGAGAGTCACTAGAAAGTTGCAAAGAAAGTACTCTGATACTTGAAAGAAACAATAGATTTTGATATTATGTATACTAATGAATTCAATGTTGGTCTAACAGATTTTTCTGATCCAGATTGGGCAGGAAATCCTGATGATAGGAGATCTACCTCAGGATATTATTTTCATATAGGATCAAGGGTTTTATCATGGATTAGCAAGAAGCAACCTACTATTTCTTTGCCATCAACAAAACCATAGTATAAAGCCTTGACCAGTACCACCTGTGAAGCTGTTTGGTTGCAGAGAATTCTTGCAGATTTCAAAGAAGAGAAAAATGGTCCAACATGCATCAACTCTAACAATCAAAGTGCTATCAAATTGTCACACAATCCAATATATCATGCAAGATCAAAACATATCGAGCTACAACATCACTTTGTGAGAGAGAAGATTGAATCAAACTAAATTGATTCAATATTTTGTAATACCAATGATAATGTGGTTGATATATTTACCAAACGTCTTGGTAAACTCAAGTTTGAATTTTTTAGAAGCAAGTTAAGTGTCATAGAAAATTTTGTTTCATTGGTACGCATATTGAGGTTGAAGGTGGTTTGAGATCCACTTAGAGAGGAGAGTGATCTAATTTATTATCAAACTATAAATGTAATAGTTTTCTCTCATCAATTCAACTTTTGTGAGCTTCATCTCACTTGTGTGTGGTTCAGTCTATGTCTTTAATTGCTATCTTTAGTTAGCTATGAGGATTTCGTGTGATGCAATTGAGGTGAATTAATTCATATGAAGGTAGAGGTTGGGTGGAAGGGGAAGGAAATATAGAGTAAATATCTACCCCTCTACCCCACATATAATAAAAAATTACTTTTGATTCAATTGAATAGCCAAACAACTAATTTTTCGGAAAGAAAAAAATATAAAAATAAAAAATTTCATATATTAGTTATGAATAGAGATTTGGTTACTTAACATCTCTATGTAAAGTGAAATGAAATGGTAGTTTTATACGTTCTTATGATTAGAGTGAAGAGATTCAATTTTTTCAGTTGTGACATGGAGGTATTGTACTGAGGGTGGTTATAATCAAATGTTGATAATTATACCAAAAAAATATTAATAAAAAGCATATAGAAATCATTTTAATTAGACAAAATAAATTCTTAAGTTGTATTAAATAGTTTGTTGGTGGGAAGTTGCCTTGCTATTAATAAAATGAGTTTCAAAATAAAGATATATCGTATAAGGATAGGATTCAAAGTTAAAAATCAAATTCTTAAGTTGTATTAAATAGTTTGTTGGTGGGAAGTTACTTTGTTATTAATAAAATGAGTTTCAAAATAAAGATATAATCGTATAAGGATAGGATTTAAAGTTAAAAACCAAAAAATATATAGCTTTGTTTTAAAATATAGGATTTAAAGTTAAAAAAAAATGATATAGTTTTGTTTTAAAAAATAAGATTTAATGTTTAAAAAAATAATTTTATACAGTTTTGTTTTAAAAAGTAAATGTATTTTTTATAAAATTAATAAATTTTTTTATAATATTATTTTTTAAAATTGAGGTGAAAAGTTAAAAAGTATTTATAAAAAAATTTATTAAGTACTTAATGATAAGGAAATAAAATTATCCAATTTGTGAAGAGGAAGTATATTCTAATATTTTTTTTTTATAATTTCATAATTAACAAATGTATAATTTATTGAATAACAATAATTAGTACCAAGTTTAAGAAGTATTTAATTATTTTATAATAGTTTTTTTTATAAGAATTTTAGTAAATATCATTTACATTGAGATTTGATGCAATGTCAAATTCAAAGTAGATGTTAACAAATAAAGTACTTATGATGGTGAAATCTTCCTAACATGTCAAAATCTCATTGAGATTGAAATCTAAGTATTATTTCATTATGAGTTTCTCTTTTACTATTTTACAAAATTAAGACTTGCAATTTTTTCTAAATATATACTTATATCTTTTGGATGGACCAAGTAAATATGCATTCTTAAACTATTACAACATCATTGCAAAGATGGGCCTCACATAACCAATGATAAGAGAAAATTAATGAAATGAGAATTTAACAATAATGATATGGCTTATTGATATGATGTGAGTGATGTTGTGTATGTGTTATATTCTTCGTATGATTATGTCATGAACTATACACTGGAATGAGAAAGGGGGTCTGCTTCTCCCCCCTGTTTAGGTGTTTCAAAAGTATATCCCATGAGAAAAAAAATGAGTTGTTTTTTTTCTCCATTTATGGCCTGTTTTTGGGGTTTTCGGCCAATAGTTTTTTGACCCATTGTAATGTAATTCTAATGAAGGAATCTAATCCTCATCAAAAAATTAAGTTTTTGTATGTTTTTGGATCCTATATGTTGTAGTGTAATGGTGAAGTTAATAGAATGAGCGTTAGAGGTGCATGCCTAAACATTTGTTGGTTTTCCCTGTTAAGGATTTCAAGGGTAAATTTCTAAGTAATCTGTGTGATTTCTATCATTTTCTTTAATATTTATAAATAATTTGTATGTGCATTGGTATACTATAAGGTATTAAATCCTACAAGTGATTGAAAAAATATAACATGGATTCATGTTGATTGTTGTAAATATGAGTAGCTATTTGGTCAACCTTTCTCTAAGGATGTCACCTCTTGAAAATGGGAAGAAATGTAATAAAGGACTTGATTAATTTTCACTAAATAGTGCCATAAACTATTGATTTTTGGTTACCCCTAACATGATAATGAGGAAATTTACGTATTTGTCTAATATTGTTTTAGATTTTTTTTTTTTATGTTCACAAGGAGTTGGCTAGTGAGAATAAATGTTTTTCTAAAGATAATTAATGAAATAAATAACATAATTATTGCATTTATGGATCTTTTCTTTTAGTTGCATAAGTTTTATTTTATTATCTGCATGCAATACCAATATCAAGGGAAACAAAATCCCCAATGATATCCCATCATACCATATAGAGTGCAAGATCACATACCCCATGTATCCTAGAGAATTTGTAGAATCATACCAAGGAGATGGTATATTTTGGGATCTTATTAGTGGCAATTATAAGGAGAATGGAGTTTTCTTTGGAGTATAATATATTAATTTCCAATACTTAGACCACCCATCATTCTGTTGCAATTCAATTAGATACTATAGGCATCGAGGACATCCTCAGGACTACTCTAGGTGCAATAAACATGACCTAATACAAGCTTGAGTCAACAGAGAAAATTATGATAATGATATGTCCAGTTCATTAGAATTACCGACATGTCGTGAAGCAATATTTGACACTTATCGAGCTCAACCTTTGTAGTATAATATATTAATTTCCAATACTTAGACCACCCATCATTCTGGTGTAATTCAATTAGATACTATAGGCATCGAGGACATCGTCATGACTACTCTAGGTGCAATACACATGACCTAATACAAGCTTCAGTCAATAGAGAAAATTATGATAATGATATGTGGAGTTCATTAGAATTAGTGACATGTGAGGAAGTAATATTTGACGCTTATCGAGCTCAACCTTTGTAGGGTGCATCTTATCTTATTCTTCTTTCATTTTAACTATTTTCATATTAATGGTAGGAAATGAAATATATTATCGATATGCATACACATGTTTGATCCCTAAACCCTATACCACAAGACTTAATCCCAAATCTCACAAAATGGACTTAATGGTTTCAAAACATTTGATATGAATCATAAGGTAGAAGAAACTATAAAAAAACATGTTTCTTAAATTCCCTTTGAAAATAGCCATGACTTTCCTCTCCATATATGTATGCTAGACCTAGAATGAACATATGAATAAACATGTATTCACAATATAACCTTGGATGACATTGATAGCAAATACCATACACTAAGGAATCATAAGTACCTGATAATTGGCCTAAATGTTCCCTATAACATGTCAGAGCTTGTATTCTAAGTAAGAATATAAGGGAATTATGTTGAGCTACACTGATAAGTGAAAGATAAGAGTTCCAAAATATGTCTTATGTGTTTCCTTTATGCTAGATATTACAGCGTTATAAACCATCATGTATGAAGTACAATACCACAACATAATACACCAAAATAGGCTATGTACTTTGAGGAAATAAACAAGACGCTTGTTAACATGCTTGATGTGAATAAAGTACAAAAAGTGAGTCATGCTTTTTTGTTGGATATAGTGAAGAAATCATGTCTTACAGGTTGTATAATCCCCTCACTAATAGCATTGTTGTGTCAAGAGATGTGATTTTTGATGAAGGGGGAGTTTATGGTCATAAAAAATGCCACGATGATATGTCTAAATATGTTATGGATAGGGATATTATTGATGATATTGATAATGAGAAGCCCACTAATATTTCAGTTCCAAATTCTACAAACCCACCATGTATCCCCTCATCTAATTCTTCAGTTCCAAGTGTAATCCCAACATCAAATTTAAGTTCTGCAAGGAAGGTAAGAATATTAAGTGACACTTATCAAAGGATTAAAGTCTAGCACATGAAGAAAATCCAATAGGTGAGACAATAAATTTTGGTTTACTTTCCAAGGTTGATTTTGAACCATCATGTTTTGAAGATGCGTGTACTAATGAGGTTTGGGTGCAAGCAATGCAACAAGAGATAGACTCTATTCACAAGAATTATACCTGGGAGCTTACGTAACTTTCACATGACAAGAAAATGATTCGTACTAAATGGGTCTACAAGACTAAGTACAATAGTGATGGGAGTGTTGACAGACAGAAGGAAAGATTTGTTGCTAAAGGCTTCAGAAAGATTTATGGAATTGATTATAAAGACACATTTGCACCAGTAGCAAGACAAGTGACTGTTTGAATGACAATTTCATTAGCATCTCAAAAAAAATGGAGCATTCATCGCATGGATGTGAAAAGTGCATTTTTGAATGGGTACTTAGAAGAAGAAGTGTTTGTGAAAAAACCACAAGGTTTTGAAGTGAAAGGAAAATAACATCAAGTATACAAGTTGAAGAAGGCTTTGTATGGCCTCAGGAAAGAACCAAGAACATGGTATGCTAGGATTGATGGATATTTTCAAGAGAGAGGCTTCAATATAAGTAAAAGTGAACCTACACTTTACTACAAACAAGAAGGTAATAATATTCTTATTGTAAGTCTATATGTTGATGACTTATTATACATGGGTAGTAGTTCTTAGATGAAGGATGAATTCAAAATTGCTATGATGAACGAATTTGAGATGAAAGATTTGGGTCTCATGCAATGTTTTTTGGGTATGGAGGTTTATGAAAATGAGGATGAAATTTTCATTTTCCAAACAAAGTATGCACAATATATGTCGAAGAAATTTGATATATAGTAGATTGTAAACCAGCCTCCACTCCAACTGCTCATGGAATTTTGTTCTGTAGAGATGATGGTGTTGAAATAGTTGATGAGGAAACATACATAAGTATTGTTGGAAGTTTGATGTTTCTAACCCACACAAGACCTGATATTGCTTATTCAGTTTCTCTTGTTTCAGGATACATGAAAAATCCATCTGAAATACATATGAAGGCAACCAAGAGGATTTTGAGCATGTGAAAGGAACTCTAAATTTTGGTATTCATTACTACACTTCTACAAGGTTTAATCTTGTTGAATTTAGTGATTCTGATTGGGTAGGTAGTTTGGATGACCGAAAGTCTACATCTGGTAATTGTTTCTCTTTTGGTTCAGGTTTGATTACTTGGAGCTCAAAGACACAAAATATAGTTGCACTTTCATCCACAGAAGGAGAGTATGTTGCAGTCACCTCAACATTTACTCAAGCATTATGGTTTAGAAAAATTTTAGAAGAAATTGGATAGAAAAAAATTCATCCTACAATGATATTTTGTGATAACACTAGTGCCATCAAATTGGCCAAGAATCTAGTCCATCATATAAGGAAAAAACATTTTAATTTAAAGTATCATTTCATTCAATATTTGGTGCAAATGAAGGAAGTAGAACTAAGGTATATAAAGACTCAAGAGAAACTTGCAGAAATTTTCACTAAGGCAGTTGCGAAACTCCAGTTTTTTAAGCTTCAAGATCAGATTGTGAGCCCTCTCAGCATCAAGGGGGAGTATGTTGGTAATTGATGTTGTATTTTCAATCATTTGACATGATGCAATCTATTTGCGGTTTTCTTTTCTGTCAGTTAGTGTTTAGATATAGATTGTCTGACTAAATAATGCATGCAAAATGTATGAGTAGTTTTCTAAAATAAATTGTTGTAAGCCTTCAATGAGGAAAGACAAATTTTTGTTCCATGAGGCTATGTATTGTTATGAAGATCAAGGTTGATCAATGTTGAACACAACCTTTTTGTGAAACTACCTCAATAATAATTTCTTCTTTCTTTATGCATGGATTGTAAGCATGATTATATGATATTGTGATTTAATCATTTACTATATTGTTATGCTATTATAATTGAATGATTATCTAGTCCAGAGATAGGCTTGCATAGATCCTTCAAAATCCCCTTGTCGGAGGTCCAACAAATCCTTGATCCCAGGAAGAGGATATCATTTTATAACAGTTTCTTTATTAAGGCAACAATAGTGAGTGATGAGCCACCACTCGAAAGTTTATTTCTTAGGGATAATAAATGCATGGGATGCATGGGGGGATGATCAAGGTTTGATGTGGCCAGATTCCATAACTAGACCAACTTGGTGATCAATTTTAGAATCTTAACAAGGCACAAAATAGTAGGAAGGGGCGTTTGGTAAGGATGCACCTGGTATGAGGTCAATGGAATTCTCAGTAGAGCAAGACATGGGTAATCATGTGGTTTTTTTGAATACATCGATAAATCCATCGAGTAAGGGGATCATGTCCGAAGGGGTAGGAGTGGACAAATTATTAGGTTTAATAAGATGCACTAAGAAAAAGGAGACATATTTATTGATATTGAATTTCTTAATAGACTCCTTGTTGGTAAGTGACAGAGTGGGATTAGGAGCAGATGATGTGAGAACATAGGTGTGCCCATCTAGTTGCAGAGGATATTTGTGGGACTTGGCATGGTATATGACATGTCGGACCTGTTGGTAGGGGAGGCCAATTAATAATTCTTCACAATCCATAGGGGAGACATCACATTCGACTGTATAGTGAAATACACCAATGGAGAATGTGACCGCGGAACAGCTAGAGACTGTGAGACGAGTGCTGACCTTTTGTACCCAACTAATATTGTATGGGGATCGATGTGAAGTAGTGGGTAGGTGGAGGAGTTGTACCAAGTCCTGTGAGACGAGGCCCTTTTGGATTCCATTTTTCATAATGAGAGTGGCCAATTCGTGTTTGATCTGGAAATTATGGTTGAAGAGAGGAACAATAGATGTGCCTAGTTCATCGACAGTCATTAAAATGAGAGATGGATCTCCTTCAGTAGGGTTTTCAGGGGAAACCACTTCATGATATGCTGGGCAATCAGTCAGAGAAATATCAAATTTTTTTTTTTAGTGCTCAAATTATTCAGCTCCTCAGCAGTTAAATACTTCTCTTATTCTTCTGTAGTGGTCATATAATCAAATTCCACGATGCCCTTTCAAACTAAAGGACTCATAAATCTCCATATTAAGCAATTCTTCCAAAACTACTTATTATCTAAAAATTTTCACAAATCTCCATTTAAAAAACCATTCTTCTAAAATATACTTATCTTCTGTTTTTTTGGTGGAATATATGTTCTCATATAATACTATGCCATTCTTGGACAAGAAAGCAAGGAATTTAATCAAGGAAAATTTAGAAACTTTCTCTTTTCTGATGTGGGATAGAATCTGTTCTCAAATATTCAAACACATTCAAGTTCAAAATTAGGTCTTCATCATGATCTAACCTTAAATAAGTTTGAATGCACACCATTTAAGACAACAACAAACTTATCTAGGGGTTCTATACAATTCAAAATAATTGAGGAAAGGCTAAACTATAAATTTGACAAAACAAAAATTTGATAAAAGTCAAGAACATACATTTATGAATCATCTTGAATGGACACATGCTTTCCTAATCTGGGTGATCCCTCAATCCCAATCTCCCTTCCGAGCACACTCTTAGGTACTCTCTTCTCCACATTAGCCTATATAACACATTTCAAATTTGAAAATTAAAAAAAATGTATTCAAATGATTATATAACACATTAAATTTAAATGATTTTAAGACATTAAATGATATTTGTGAACTCTCACCCTCTTCAAACTCTCCCACTGATAATTGAGACAAGCCAACCCAAGTACCAGGAGATGGAATAGAGAGTTGTGAACAACACAACTAAGAACTAAATCTAGGATTCAATGTGTTCACAATTATACAAAATTACAAATGTTGTTGATCTCTTATTCAAAAGAGTGGAGATTAAACAACTATTAAAAAAAACATACTTGATCCAATCCATCCAAATGCAACCTTGTTGAATCAAGTCCCCTACCGACTGGATATTCGTTTAACATATCTCCAAATTGCAATTAATGGCAAGAAGAACTCGATTTATTCTATAGAGACAAGGATGTACAAATCTAGAACTCAAAGTAAACTATCATAAAATGCATCAAAATTCTCTTAAATAGATCACATACCAATCTGCAATTTGGGTCATCAGTCTGAATGACCTTCTTCCAACCATCCCGACAAAATTTTGCATACTCCAAAACTTCTTTTGCTGACATTGCATCTAAGTCTGCATCTGTTTTATCAACAAATCTTCCCTGGGAATTGGCTTCTACTCTCTGATGCTTCATGCCAACATCAACACCATAAAACATAGCTTCCAAATTTTCCCTAATTGCAGTCCTGGCCTCTTTGCCAACTTTTGATGTAGCCTAGAACTCTGAAAGTGATGGAAATGCCCCTGTTGGGTGAGGTACTAAGGGTTGTGGAGGCCTTGGCAATGCTTCACTTCGATATGCCTCTTTGCGATCATAAGTACGTCCTTTACTAGTCCCATAATATTTGGACGGTAAACTAGTATAATCCAGGTACATGTGCAAGAAAAACTCCGCAAAAAAGTGTCTTGCAAAATAGTGTGGAAACTCATCGTGCCACGACAATTTTTCATATGCCACCAAAAATCTGTTATACAGATGTCCAACAAAGTCAGGGTGCTTAAAATATTTCACCTTCAACATTTTCCACTTTGGGCCCTCTTTGAAATTGAACATGGTGATGGTGTCTTCTTTTGAAACTCTGTTTTTTACTGTCTCTCATTTATCAAGACCCATCACCTCTGACTTTCGCTACCTCATTAGATTGACAAAAATGTCAGTGGTTGGCCCCATCTTTTGATATGCATCCATAAAGTTTTCCAGTGAATGAAAAACAATTTGTAAACTTTGTTTGCTCTCCTGAGGAAGTTCCAAGATTGTAAAATCATTTTTCAACCTATTTTTAACACCTGAGCATCGCTAAAGTGTCAATTCTTCAGCATTCCCTTCTTAGGGAAGTTCATCGCCAACATTTGAAGGATATGTGGATGTTGGCATGTAATCTTTTGTTTCTTCATAACGCGGCCTCCTAAATCCACCTTCACCCTCTGCACTGACATTTGAATCTTCGTGATAGCCACTCTCATTGTTGCCACTTTATCTAAATTGATTGCCTACACACACATTTGAAACAACTTCAAGATTTAACCTGACATAAATTTAAATACAAAACAATTCAACAAAAATAAACAAAATTTAAGAAACTTACCAGAAATATTCTCTTGTCCAGATCTATTCCCTACATTCTCAGGTGTAGGAGTATTGATGCACAATCTATATAAGAAGGTTACATCCATAACACTGGTTTGAGCAAGTTCTGCAGTTGATCTATTTACAGATTCATTTGAAAATCTCATTTGAAGAGATTGTTGGTGCTCACTCGGAGTCTCAGTTCAAGAAGGAGTTCATGTTCTTTGTTCTTGAGAATGCCTAGAGCATTTGCGAAGAATGTTTGGATAATCTTGTGTTGACATCACTCCTCAATATCTATCCACAATGCAGAGTTTATCAATAAAAATCCAGAGATGTACACAAGTTCAAGCAATTAAAAACACAGAGATAAATCAAAGTTCTAAACAATCACGCCATAGAGGTACTCCCTCATTAGAAGGCGCAAAGGCTGGTCATTCAACCATGAATCAATCAACTAAAATATAAGTAAGGGGTCCATAGACATCATGGCATATTCTTATGCTTCACTCATCATCCATGCACAAAAAAGTAGTGCATTTGAATCTATAGGTCTTTAAACACCAAAGTGACAACCATCGATTCATCTCTTGGCCGACTGCTCAGGCAAGGACTGATGACTAAAGGGATAAGGGACAGAAGATAAAACCACAATATTTTCACAATAATAATTAAAACCCACACATAGAAGTCATTGAAATCAGAAGTTGGTTTCACCAAGGGACTGTCATTCCACTGAGAGTTTTATCATTCACAATCCACATCAAAGAAGGATATGCAAAGACTAAACATTTAGCCATGAATCAATCAACTAAAAGATAAGTAAGGGGTCCATAGACATCATCATAGATTATTATCCTTCACTCGTCATCCATGCACAAAAAATAAGGGAATTTGAATTTATAGGTCTTCAAACACTGAAGTGACGACTATCGATTCGGCTCCTGGCCAACTGCTCAAGCATGGACTTATGACTAAAGGGATAAGGTACATAATATAAAACTAGAATCTTTTCACAATAATCAATAGAATCCACACACATAAGTCATTGAAATCAGGAGTTAGGTTCGCCAAGAGACTGTCATTCCACTTAGAGGTTTATCATTCACAATCCACATCAAAGAAGAAGATGCAAAGACTGGTCATTCAACTGTGAATCAATCAACCAAAAGATAACTAAGGGGTCCATAGACAACATGGCAGATTCTGATCCTTCACTCATCATCCATGCACAGAAAAGTAGGGCATTTGAATCTATAGGTCTTTAAACACCGAAGTGACAACCGTCGATTTGGCTCCTGATCGACTGCTCAGGCAAGGACTGATGACTAAAGGGATAAGGGATAGAAGATAAAACCACAATATTTTCATAATAATCAACAAAACCCACACTAAAACAATTCAGAAAAACAACAAGCAAGTGGATTCATTAAAAGTTCCCTATGGTTGGATCCAATAAAAAAACTTTCTAGAACATTTCTTTAATATTCCTTAAAAGTTCCCTATGGTTGGATCCACAAAGACCGCATATAATGTAATTCATTAGAATCCCCAAAACCAAGAGTTTAATCTTCATAACATCATATCCCTCCATGTCCAAAACCTATTTTTACCTTGAAAACAATTGTAAATTGTATAAATCTTAGCTCTGGGAAAAAAATAAACCCCTTTTGAGACACTCATCAATCTTGTTTTATTATATATATGGATTTGAAGATTTGGGTTGTAGCATTTCTATATAATAATGGAGAAATACTGAGAAAATTCAAAAGTGTTTATAATTTTTTATCTTATAATTAATATCATAAGTAACCTATCCTATCCTCATCTAATTAGTTATTTCCTCATTAAGAGAATGACTAAAACTAGGTACCTAATTTACAGGCACAAGAGACTACTAACATGAAAGAAAATTTGCTACCTATTGCTTAATGGTGTTGGCATAAATATGTCAATTCTTGGCTAAATCATTTGAGAATGGAGAAGGAGATCACTCTACAGAACATTGATATACCATTAAAAATACTATTAAATAGAAATTCAATGAAATATCAATTTACTTATGAAGAGTTTTTGTTAACTAGAAGGTAGAGAAAAGACCACCAAAGTGGAAGACATTGGAAGAGACCACCAAAGTGGGAGACTGGTTCCTTTTTGAGTAGTTTACTACACAAGTAGGTCACTCACGTCTTACACAGAGATGTGACCAAGATTCGTGACAATATGTAGGACATGTGAAGCATAGGGGGAGATTTATTTACCCATTATCATTAGGTCTCACTATATGGTTTCAAGATGTGTTTTGTCAACCTAGTCCAAATATAAATGACTCTTGGCAATGAATATTTCTTGTACACTACAAAATTGTGTTAAAAAATACGATGCACTCAAGAAATAATTGTTCCATATATATAGTAGATTATTCTTTGTTAAGTACAATGCCATATTCAATCTTTGCAGTTCAATTCCATCTTACTCATGGTTGTTTATATTTGATAACAAAATGAATTCTACCTTTTTGCAAGATTGCTTTCAGCTCTTTTCCTTTTCATTTAAAGAGAAACAATGCCACAATACTAGTAAATTACACCAATACACGAAATTTTGTAAATATCAACATCCCTAAAAAAAAGTAAATAAATTAGTATATACTACCAAAGATCTCAAATTATGGATAAATCCAAGGGATATAGGAAAGTGTCATAAGGTATCTACAAAACTAGTAAAAATAGAGCTTCAAATGGAACTTTATGCCTTACTAGTCAATGGAATGTATATGTTATTATGTGTTCAATGGTTAATGTAGCTATGTGCTTGTGTAAAAAATATTCAAAATAAATTCTTGAAATTAATATGGAAAGGTGAAACTTATAAACTATATGGATTTTAAACATGAACTAACAAAATAATTACTTCACAATGCAAGAAAAATAGTAGAACAAAGAGTGGTGAGTGGACGGAGTTGGGGGTATATATAGAGAGAGAGACAAATAAATTCTCTCTTAGTTACCAACAAATTTCCACTAGGTTAACAATTGAGTACTTTTGGTAGGTTACCAACCAAAATTTTGGTTAGAGGTTACACACATAGATATGTGC
>JASDQU010683050.1:6909-20476 GCA_032191745.1 Picea mariana
GGGATCTTTGGCGTTACTATTTCCAATTTCCCCTGTGTGCACGATATTCCTTATGCACTGCTCTTAGCTCATGCCTTCTTCCTCTCTTGCGGGGAAAACACCTCAACCTATGGTATGCCCTAGTTCTCTGTTTCATGCTCTTCTTCTGACTCTAGGCCCTGTTGTGATGAATCCATGGAATGTTTACCCTGTTGTGGTCCTTTTCCCCTAGACATGTCAAATTCTATCCTCTCTGCATCCTCCTCAGGTTTCCTGACCTCCTATGATATGTTTCCTTCTTCCTTGGCCTGCATGTTGCATGGCTTATATTTTGGCGTATGGATCTCATCCACATCCACGACTGTGGGGATATATTGTGTCCATGTTTGTGTCACCCAAGCACTACTTCTCATGTTTCTCCCATCCCTCCTCGACACTCCAACATGTGGTGGCAACATCTTGTGAAGATTTGAACCGCTGGTATAAAATTCTCAACCTGCTCTCCCAAATTCTCACGTTCTCACACTTATATTTCACTCTTTGTTTTTCTCCCTAGCGAAAAAACACAAATGACCACATTTCCCCCCTTTTTCGACTTTATAGCGGGACGAAGAAATGACAACTGATCCGCATGGACAATTGTCACTTTTTCTTGTGTGCTCCACTTTTTGTGTCTGTCAACTATTTTCCAATGCGCAGTGTCTTCAACACTGGTTTTTCTGCAACACACTGTTAATGCTAACAAATCTATTACATCAAAAACCCTCTAATATTATTCTATCTTTTTTTCTTTTTGTTATCTTTCTTCTTTTTATGGATTTTTTTCTTTTTCTTCTAACATCTACTATATAAAATATGTATAATCATACATTCTCTCTCTGTTTTTACCTCATGTTCTTAGGTCGACTGTCTTGATACAACTTCATTCGACTGCCATTCATCAGTCCTCTAAGATTCTTCCTTGCAAGATCTTTCAATTGCACAACACCTCCATTTGTAATGGACTCTACCTGATAAGGCCCTAACCAATGCATTTTGAACTTCCCTGGGTGCTGTAAATACCTGCTGTCATAAAGGAGAACTAGATCTCCTTCCTTAAATATTTTCTTCTTTATGTGCCTATCATGCCAATATTTGTCCTTTGCTTCATGTACTTCCTAGTGAAATCCTACTAAAATTCTGTCTTCTTCCATCTCCATCACCCGATCCAATATTTCTAGCACAACACCTTCTTCACTCATGTTGGTGATTGTTGCAATGCGCAAACTAGGTACTAAGTAATCCAATGGAACCACTGCTTCCTACCCATACACCAGTCTAAATGGTGTATCATGTAAGCTTCTTTCATGTAGTCATGTAAGCCCATAAAACTGCTGATACCTTCAACTCCCAATCATCCCTATTCACATTGCAAATCTTTGTCAATGCATTTTCTAGAATCTTGTTAAAATATTCTATTGTACCATTTGCCTGGGGATGGTAAGGTGTGCTCTTCTGATGATGTATCTCAAATTATTTTTTCATAGCTCTGATTTTACTGTTAATGAAATGGGTTCCCTGATCACTCAAAAAAATTCTAGGACATCCAAATCTGGTCACCACGTTCTTAAAGAGAAATTGCATTGCAGTCCTTCACTGGGGCTGTTTCTGCCCACTTGGTTAAATATTCTGTCGCAATGATGATGTATCTATCTAATGATCTCCTTACTAGTGGGTTAACGGGTCCAATGAAATCCACAACCCATTTATCAAAAACCTGTAAATTTACTTGGGGCATAAGTGGCATTTCATCCCTTCTGAATGGTTTTCCCACCCTCTGACAGACATCACAGGTCTGACAGTATTCCTTTGCATCCTTTTACTATAGGCCAGCATAATCCTGCACACAACACCTTCTATGATGTAGGATTTCTTGCATAGTTCCTTCCAACTATCCCTTCATGTGTGTCTACTAGCACCATGGAGTGTTCATTCTTCATCACGCATCTTCTCATAATTCCATCTACACCTAACTTGTATAAATGACCTACAATTAGCTGATAGTCTTCATCACACACTAGCAACACTTTTTTCTACGCAATAATAAATTCCTTGGGATCCATTACTGTGCTAAAAAATCCAACAATGTCAGCAAAATAATCATCAACAATCTAAACAGAAAATAAGTTAGCATCGGGAAAATTCTCCTCCAAGTTCCCTGGCTCCTCTCCATTAGTAATTCTTGACAGATGATCTGGTCCTGCATTCAGCTTCCCTGGTTTTACTATGATTTCAAAATCATATTCCTGAAGCAATAAAAGCCATCGACAGTTTATTCCCCCCAACACTAGCTTGTTAACTAGGTACTTCAAAGCAGAATGATATGTAAACATCTTAAAATGTTGATCCAATAAATAATGTCCAAACTTTTGTAGGGAATATATCATAGAGAGACCTTCCCTTTCTATAGTATTATAGTTCTTCTCAAACTTAGAAAACTTTCTACTATCAAAATATATTGGGCGATCGATGTCACCTTCACCTAGGTGTGTCAAAAATGATCCAAGTGCAATGGATGAAGCGTCCACATGCACATGAAATTCTTTTGTCTAATCTGGAAAGCTCAAAATTGGTGTTGTCACCATCTTCTCTTTCAGTGTGTCCAAAATCTCTTGGCATTCATCATTCCACTAAAACCTGATGTCTTTCTTTAGTAACTTCTCCATGGGCATAGTAATCTTTGCATATCCCTTTATGAATTTCCTGTAGTACCCTGTGTGGCCCAATGCTTCTCTCAATTGGCGCACTGACTTTGGTGGTGGAAAATTTACAATAACATCAATCTTTCCAGGGTCTACTGTCAAGCCTTGTTTGCATACAACGTGTCCAAGTAGGGTTCCAAATGGCGTACTGAATATACATTTCTTAATGTTCAAGGAATTATGACATTTCCTACATCTCTCTAACATTAACCTCAGAATTTATACATGGTCCTTCAATAAATTGAATAATGTCCAATCATCCAGATAAACTTCTAAAAAATTATGTATAAAATCCTTGAATGCAACTACTACTACTTTGGAAATATTGTTGGTGCATTCTTCAAACCAAATGGCATTGTTGTATACCGATATGACCCCCACTCTGTTGCAAACTTAGTTTTGTACCTATCCTCTAGAGAAATTCTAATCTGATGGTAACCTGAAAATCCATCTGTGAAGGAGTACACTTCCTGTCCTCCCACATTCTCTAAAGCATCATCTGTAAATGGAGTAGGAAAAGGATCGTACAGGAATGCATCATTTAATTTACTCATATCAACACATATCCTAATCACTCCAGTCTTCGTTTCCTAGACGACCATTGGACTAATCCACTCTGATTCTTCCACAGGTTCTATGATTCCTGATTCTAGCATTCTGTCAATTTATTCTTTAAATTTCTGCTTATAGATGGGGTTTAATCTATATGGTCTCTGTCTAACTGGCCTTGCATCTGGTCTGAGGGGTATCTTCATTTCTCCAAGTTATCCTTCTACCCCTTCGATCTCTGAAAATGTGGCTGGGAGTAAGTCACTATACTCGTGCAGTAATTCAGTTATCTTTTCCATTGTCTCATTGTCCCAGTAATCTCCAATGATGGTCTCTTTAGTCCCAATATTAACCTTCTTAATATTCGTAGGTGTAGTGAACTCTTCTGATTGTAACCGGGGTCCTTCCAACCCTCTTTCTCCTTCCCCTTCTACTATCTGTATGTCACGTGGGTTGTCTTCTACTTCTTCATCCTCTGCAACCTGATAATAGTAAACTAATTGTTTAAGTGTTTCTTTTCTATAATGTTTGTCTACTGTCATTGTATCTACCCCATATGCTTCAAATATCTTCCTTTTGATCCTCTGTAATGCTACATCCACCCATGGATTCTCACTTCAAATGAAAATATCCTAATAAAGTTCTGTTTTATTGTGCCCTAACTCACATTTTCTCTGCGCAGTTCCTGCTCCTTGTACTAGTTACTAGGTATCCCTTCTAATGTATGAATAAAGTAATGTATCCATTCCCATGGTGGTACCAATATCCAGTTAGTGACACAATCATTTATGTGATGTTTTGGATTCCCTTTTTCATCATACTTATGTAAGGGTCTATCCTGCTGACTCCTACCAAATCTTATCCGCATCAGTCACTTACATTGATACCAGTCCTGAATTACATCCTTATGTGAACCCCACCATCATGCAGGTGTGTCCCTCAATGCTATATCCAACACTAATAATCTCTAACAATACAAAACCTCTGATTCAAATTATGTTAGGAAGTTTTCTAAGTTTTCCTCTTCAATAAATATGAGAAATTATCTTACTTCTGCCCCAACCCATCTTATTGTGCATGTAATTCTGGCGCACCTCCTAGTAGAGACTTCATGCAATATTTGCTTCTAGTTTTCTACCCCAATATTCAAATATGACATATCAGAATTGATACTCCTCCAACTGAGCACTCCATCTGCAGTTGAATTCACATAGTCTTCCTCTCATGTAGTAGTTCTATACAATTGGTTTACATCATCCTCTAGAACACTGTCAAGCATAGGTTCTACATATCTTTCACAATCTGAGGGATCTAAAGGTGATATTACCCTAAAGTTCCCAACTTCAAATATCATCTTTCTAGTCTTCAAATTAACTATGTCCTGATTATCAAAGGCCCAATCAATTCCCAATAATGTTGGAAACGGTATAGACTCATCCACCATATCCATTAATTCAAAGTTTGTTGTGGTGCACACACCATCTATATCCACTGTTCTATTCTTCAATCTACCTATGGGAATCACTCTCTTCTAGTTTTCTAGCTTCAATTGGATATTGGAATACCCTAGTGTAGGTTCTCCCATTGCTTCCCATGTCTTCTTTGGAAAAATGTTGACATTTGATCGTAAGTCTAGGATAACATTTCCCATGTTAAAGTCTCATATGTTCGCATTCAATCTGAACTCTCTACTAGTTATTTTCTTTCTATGGACATGATTGATATTCTTTGGTTTTGTTCCTAACCCTTCTTCTATGCTATATTTCTCAATAATATTTTTAAACAAATCCATGGAATTCTTATCGTTAAGTAATTTAAAGCAATATTCTAGGAAATTCTTTAAGTTACTTACTTTCTCTGTCTGCTCTTCTTTGTAAGTATGATCCAAAGACCGAGGCATATAAAAAATAGGAGTATCATACCTATGTGCATTGTTTGATGTGTACACTTCACTCTCCTTTAGGAAGTCCTTCTTTGCTTCCTTGAAAGTTTCCTTTTCCTTCTTTGCATCAAAATGTTGTTGTGGATGAGTGTTCTTCTAAATCCAACACTAAGATTCCTTCTTTTGATCATGTGCATATGCTCTTGTCTTCACTCCTCCTCTAGTCACTATATTGATGTTCCTCCCAGGGTCCCTTATTTATGCAACAATCCACTGAACATTCTGTTTATTTAAATTCCACTTCTCCTAGATCTTTGTCATTAACTTGGAGAAATATTCTATCACATGATCTGTTGCGTGATAATACATACATGTTGCTGTTGGTTGAGAACAATCTTTAGCATAGTGTCCTTATTGTTGAAAGTTATGGAAGATAATAGGACCTCTGCCTATGCCCATTCCTCCTCTTCCTCCTTTGTTCCCATGTGGATCCATGTTCTGTTGATGAGACTGTGGTGCATGATTCTACTGCGGGGGTCATTGAAACTATGACACTTCTTGAAATTGATACATGTTGCCAAAGTGTGGCACATACTGTCCTGTCATCAACTCAGCTTGCATCATGTATGCATTTGAGGTTCTTTCCTTCATTAACTCCAGAGATCTACAATTTTTGTCTTCATGCCCCAATGATTTACAAAAGTTACAGAAAGTACTCTTCAATTATGTCTTGTACTTCTGCATCATAGGGAAGTGATAAGGATCATGCCCATGTGTCTTGCATATTTCGCACCAAGGCCCTCCTATAGGAAATGGATTTGGTATCCCTACTCCTAGGTACTATGCAAATGTCATAAACTCATTCTTGTGATGTCCCTCTGATCTGCATAAAGTACACCATACTGCTTCTCTTTTCTCCCTACTTTTATTATGATTTAATTGTACTATCAAGTTCTTCAGGTCTTCCTTCAACTCCTCTATAGTTGGATCTGACTACTTATACTGATTCTCCTCCAACTGCATCGCTGCTTGCAGTGCCTCTACTTGGGTTTGAAATTTATGTTGTCTCAGTGGATATTTGAAGTGTGTTAACAAAGAATTTATAAACAACTCTCTATGTTGCATGTCAGAAATGGGATACTTCAATTTACCTTTCAGTGTCTTGAACTTTTGATCAATGTCCCATACTGATTCTCCTGTTTTTTTTCTAACCTCACTCATCTCATTCATAAACTGATCCTATGATTTCAGCCTCCCATGATTTCAGCCTCTAAAACTCAGTGATCAATTCCTGTTTGATCTCTGTTACTGTTCCCGACGCACCATGTGGATTGTTTATTGCTAGGTTCATGTACCAATCCAACGTGCAGTTTCTGAATGTTATTGCTAACTATGCCACTTTTGTTGCCTCATCAATGATTCTTTTTGCTTCCCATATTCACTCACACACGAATAAGTGCTTCTTTGGGTCTTACATTTCATCCCCATGGATCTATGGTAATCTTATCGTTGGATCTACTCCTGCCATTGTGGAATGTGTTGTACCTGCTCTACGTGGTACTATTATTTGTGTACTATTCTTCGGACTTGAACTCCCACTGGTATTGCTACTGGTACTTCCACTTGTACTACTACCTATACTGTTATTGGTACTTCCAATTGTACCCTCACCTCTATTCCGATCTCCTAGATTCCTCTGACCATCAGTCACTGGTTCTCTAAACAACTCTTTCTTTGTTGATGTGTTAATCATACATGGGGTTGTAGGTTTTACACTGATTCAGATTTGGACAGGGGTATCTGCTTCCTCATTAGATCCTGCTCCTCTAGTATTTCTTTCATATGTGGCACACAATATCTCTTCAATGTACTCCATAGCATGGAGATCCTCTACCTCTTATTCATCACTCTCCAAGCCTTCCCTCTCGAATACTGCTCTTTTCTTTTTATTAAGCATATATTGGTAGAGTTTTCCACTACGCATCATTCCTGCCTTCTGCATAATTTCCTGGATCTCCTCTTGATCCATCATAAAAGGATATTTCTCTTTAATAATATCTTCTCTATTCATTTCCCCCTCCATCTCAAACCTTCCTCAGGTTTTCCCTAACTCCCCCATGTACACAAGGTAGTTTAGTTGTCTGATTCCATGCTCAGTACCCCTTTATCATGCAATAATCTCTTGATCAAAGTGTACAATGATCTGATGTACCTTCCCCTTGGACCCTTAAGAAACTCATGCTCTGCTATATTGTAATACTTCGATGTATCTACTGCGAACTCAGTGATATACCCCACTACAATGTTGTCTAGCCAGAAATATATTGCGCACGTGAACCTGTTATTCACCCTTTTCAACCACGCGATGCTTTCTTCTATCCACTCCACTGATCTAACTCAATTTGTCAGATGGGTATATTTCAACCGTGTTATCCACTCCTGCAATAGCGTGGGAAACTCACTAAAGAAAATCTCGTGTATTTTGCTGAATAAGTATCTCTCCAAATATTGTCTTGGCTTAAAATTAGGGCTTATATTATCTTTACGGGAAAACTCTAGTTCCTGAACTGTCAATCATCTTTCAATCTCCGCTTTCGCGAGGTTCTAACATATAAACATCCCCTTTTTTAAGCCCTCACTCTATACTGTGTGATACATCCCTCCTAATCTAATCTTCTAAGTTCCAACCGACAACATAACCATTGTTGGTTTACTTATGGGATGACCCAGGTTCTAGCTACAAAATTACCAACTTTCCTTCTTCCATCAGCCCTTATGAATACCAAAAGGAAACATAGCACACATAGTGCACTGCGCAGTCTCACCCAAGATGCTTCTATGGGTGGCCGCAGGAACCGGATGTTTGCAACCATGGGATGGGAAGTGTTTCTCTCAGAGGCATTTAACCTACTTATTGTTAACCTTCAAACCCTCATTAGATCGTATTCCAGACCATTGTCACAACTATTCTAATAAGACTTCATTAAACATTATAGTTGTATGTGTTCAATGACAAGTATTTATCTACTGTAACATAAGATTCTGATCTAAACACTAGCTATAACATTCATTTATTTAGAGCTATTATGCTGATTCCATTAGTTTATTCTTAGTGCACCGTGCTATTCCTTTTATCATTTAACATGTTCATCATAAACTTACTAAATCTAATACAATCAGAAACATTGCATACATTCACACAAAACACAAATATATCGTGGTTCTCCCCCCTGAGGATACATCCACAAATATTTGTCGCTTTGGCTTTTTATTCATCTTCATGCAAAATATAGTGTTGTGCATTGTACAGTCCTTCCTTTAGTACATCTTATCTCTACATATCACATCATTCTCTCAACAATACACACTCTAACAAAATGAACAACCCTCTTGTCTTCCTAATACATTCTACTTATACAAAACTGGGACAAGGCCCTTATAAAAAACCTAACCCTAAAAGGATTAGATTTGTCCACTTTCCAGTTGACTCATTCATGGTTGGTCCTTGATCCAACCGGTCTCCAAGTCGACGCTTTTCCACTTTCCAACTTCTCCGCAGTAGTTTGTCCACTTTGTTACTTTTTTTCTCAACGCGAGTTTTCCTCTGTTTCTGGCACACTCCCTTATTTTCTGGAGCTGCTGTGATTTCATAAAAACTTCTTTGATTCTCCCCAAAATTGGCCCGCACCAACATAGACACTATAGTTGTGATAACAATCTTTGAAAAGTTTTATACTTGGTAGCATGTGAGCATTATTGAGATAAATGCTTATTGTAATCATTTACCAGATATAACTAACATCTCCTATAGGAGAAAATTCTTTTTTATTTCCAGGTTACCATGGTGGAATGATTGATCACAACACTAGAAGAGTGTTTCTCTCATTCCTTACTATTGTATTTCTTACTTTTTTGTTTTAGGCAGGTCACAAGTGATAGCTCTAAAGGAGCTATTATGACAATTTTTCTCGCTATTGTTTTGTTATTATTATAAAGAATATTATTCTTGTCTGTTCTTTCTCCCTTGTTCTTGTTCCAGGCAGGTCACAGGTGATAACCCCAAGGAAGCTATAGTGACAGTTGCAAGAGGCAACATATTAGATGAGACATGGAGAAAACTACCCAAGTTGTATACATGACCGTATACATCCATGTACCAAAGAAGATGAAGAAGAAGCTACCTTTGATATACATAGTATCTCATATGGAGATTGATTGTAAGAAGCAAAAGGCTCCAAAGATGACTGAATATTAGAATAGAACTCGCAGTAGACTTGGTCAATGGATAATAGAGCCACCTTGACAGGAAGCATAATTTGTTTGAATTTTGACTCATCTTTTCATATTAAGACTTGGTATTCAACACCAAGTATATATTGCAGAGACTATGAAGTTTTTGTAGACTCAAAAGAAATCAAGACTCAGAGTAATCCAAATCTCAGAAAGGATCAGATGGGAAAAAGAGACATCTTCCAGGACTGGCAGATAGATTCCATGAGTTGAGAAGACTAGATCGTAGCTTCAAAGACCTCTAGGAGACATGAAATCTCTTGAGAATATTTCCTTGTTTCAATGATAGAGGAGGAAGCCTGTTAGAAGGACTTGGATATGGATTTTTCCTTAAGAACATAAGGGAAGTTAGTGGTGACTTCCAAGATTGATCTAACATATCAAGCATGTTGTAGATAACAATATAAAGATGTAAAAATCCTAATTTGTGTCTAGAGGATTCTCCTAGCAAGAGGGAAAAGACTATGATGAGACACTTGCTCCAGTAATAAGAAGAAGTATATATAGAACAAACATGATTCATTAAAAGAAGTCGACACAATATGAGATTCAGAGGGAGAAGGTATGAAAATCCCTATATTTGAGATTGATTTATCTCCAGTGTCAGTTGGTGTAGTACATGATTTGGGTCACGGAGACATGAATACAATAAAAGATTGAGTTACCTCTAGAGAAATAGGATAAGATACCCTCAGTGTCATTTATTAAGCCACTCTCAGTTTTAGATGAATTTTTTTCCGTGATAGAGTAGAGGACTTACTCTCAAAGTTTAGCAACCACAGTGGGAATGGAGCAGTCATTCTCAGCTTCAGAGTAGTTGCAGGTGCAGAGTCCCAGTCCCAGAGGAACAATTGCAGAGAGAGTAAAGAACATACTCTCAGGTAGTGAGATAGATAATTCTTTGTAGAAAGAACATATAACTAGCACATGATTGTGCAGATTAAGTTGCAGCTAAGCATGTGTACCAGCTTGGTACAATGTGATGTGAAAATTTGGTTTCGAAGTACAAGACATGAAGACTCATGTCTGCAAGTTGAAGTAAGCTCCAAGATCTTGGTATGGTAGGATTAATATTTTTTATGATGATCTTGGGATTTACCAAGAGTAAAGTTGATCCCAACCTTTACTTCAAGATTGAGAATGATTGACCAGTTATATTGCATCTATATGTGGATGACTTATTCTTGACGGATGAAGAAAATATCATCACAGATTGTAAGAAGAAGTTTTCCACTGAATTTGAAATGAATGACCTAGGAACGATGCACTATTTCTTAGGTCTTGAAGTATGGTAGAGCCCATAAGATATTTTCCTTAGTCAAGGAAAGTATGATGTGGAAATTCTGAAGAGATTTTACATGATGGAATAAAGGGCCATGTCCACTCTTATGGAGATGAATCTAAATTTATTGGTTGATACTCTATAAAGATAGATTATTGGTTCGTTGATGTATCTGATGAATACCAGGCCAGATATATGATTTGTTGTGAACACCTTGAGCCAGTATCTGGTGGAGCCTAGACGTTTTCACCTTGTATCTACAAATCATGTGATGAGATACCTTAAGGGTACGTTGGATTATGGTCTCTGTTATATTGAAGATAACGACTTCAGAATATATGGTTATACTGATTCAGATTGGAATAGAAGTGCTTCAGACAAAAATAAAACTTCAGGATGTTGTTTCAGTTTGGGGTCAGCCATGACTTCATGGAAAAGCATGAAGCAATCTAGTATTTCTCTCGGCACGATAGAAGAAGAGTACATTGTAGCATGTTCCGCCAGTTATAAAGCCATATGGCTTCAGAAGTTGTTGATAGGTCCATTCAATCTGGAGATGGAAGACACCGAGATTCCATGTGATAACTAGAGTTGTATAAAGATGACGAAGAACCCAATGTTCCATGATAAGTCAAAGCACATAGAGATCCATTACCACTACATTCATGATATGGTACAGAGGGGAGTTGTAAAGATCCAATATGTTGGCACAAATGAGCAGGTTGCATATGTGTTGACTAAGCCTCTATGTCGTTTGAAGTTTGAATACGTCTGAGATAAGCTTGGTATTGTCTGAAAGGACCTCCCTCTAAAGGGGGAGTAATTTTGATGATACTATGGTATCCTAACCAACAACGGGTAGCTCATTTAGGATTTTATATCCTAGGGAACTGATCATCCCTGGGCAGATCTCAAAGGTACAATAAGGATGGTTTGTCAGAGTACATGTGCATGTATATGCCAGCTGTGGTCAGTAGTGGTAGCTTAGTTAAGATTTTGTATCCTAGGGAACCTTCCTGGCAGATCCCGAAGTTTCGGTAAGGATGGTATGTCAGAGTACCACATGGTAGCTTAGTTAGGATTCTTTATCCTAGGGAATCTTATGATTCCTGGGAAGATCCTGAAGGTATGATAAGGACGGTCTGTTAGAGTACCATATATGTTTTTGTTGATGCATTTGCCTCATTCTGTTGCCACATATATATGTTGATGTTCCAACTTCGTCTTATTGATGATGTTTTTCCATCTTCGTGTTGTTGATGATGTTGTTCTAGCTTCATGCTAATGTTGATGTTCCAGCTTCATGTTGTTGATGATGTTGTTCTAGCTTCATTTTGTTTATGTTGATGTTCTAGCTTCATGTTGTTGATGATGTTGTTCCAGCTTCATTTTGTTTATGTTGATGTTCCAGCTTCATGTTGTTGATGATGTTGATGTTCCATCTTCATGCTGTTGATGATGATGATGCTACTCCAGCTTCGTGCTACAAATGATGATGATTTTTAGTTTCTATTGATTTTAATGATGAGAAAAACTTCCGATGACCTATAGATATGATTGACAGTGTTCCCGATGTTGATGACTATGTCCCCTCCTCTTGATGATGTATTGAGTCTAGTCAGTTGTTATAAATGTTTTCAGTATAATACCCTTCTTGTTAAGGGGGAGTGTTGAAATATTGTAACTTCAAAGAACAATCTACCTGAGAAAGAGTTGAATAAGATTATTATATTATATTTAATTAGGCCCTATTGTGCCTTAGTAAAATTTGGCCCTATTGTTCCTTGACAGTTAATTGTAAATTAAGAGGGTAAAGTGACAGGTCGTCCCAGAGCTAATTATAGGTTGGCTAGACCATTATTTATAAGAGAGGCTAGTGCCTCATTTGGACACATACACACCTATCTCTGCAGTGTGCAAGTCGTGGAGTATAAGCTGCTACAACTGGGGGTGACGTCAAGGAAAATTTTTGGTCTATCTCTTGGTATTTGTTCGTCAAGTGGTGTGCTACTCATCCTAGTGAAGGAATATAGGAGGATCTTACATTCAGTATTTGGTCTATCTATATTGAAGAAGTTTTGCTGGGTTTTCTCCCCCATGAGGGTTTCCAAATATAATTTGTGTGTCTCTATTGTTTCTATGATTTCCTCTCTTTTAGTGTTCTTATTTATGCAACTAATGTGCTAAATGATTATAATAATATAGAAGAATCATAACTGCTAGCTGTATAAGTAAAACTTCAAATGATTTAGTCTCTGAAGTAAATGTCTTACCTAAGAAGACATGGAAGTGTATGGTGGAAACCACATTAGGATATTCACATTTCCAGTTGAAATTGGTGAATCAACATATAGTGCTACCAATTGAAAGACTTAAAGGTGTGACAATAGACTTGGATGGAGTATGCACTATGGTAGATTTTGAGGTTATAGAAATAGTAGATGGCACAACACCCTACCCAACATTACTAGGACTATATTGGGAATTTGATAACTATGATGTGATTAACATGAAGACATAGAAAAGGGTACCCGAGGTGTAGGACAATCGGTGACAGAGTGTGTTGTTAAGCAACTCTGTGATGTTAAAGTCATTGGTTTGAAACTTGCAGGGAAAAAAATCCATCCATGTTAAGGGTTGGTGTGGCTCAGGATGGGTGCGATCCTTGGGTGATTTTGACAGCTTAGATGCCCCTGAGTCGTAGTTTCTCAAGCCACAGGCTAGTCTCGCAGGTCATGGACAAACTAGCAAAAAAAAAAACATGAAGACATGGAAAATGACTTTTGAATGAGGCGAGTATTGAGTAATTTCTCCACTAGATCCCTCAGAAGGAGAAAGGTTTGT